>QLOI01000810.1:0-35084 GCA_003313605.1 Tuber umbilicatum | reverse complement strand
TTTTCATCATATGTTTATTGATTCTGGCCCAAAAACGGACATGCAGCTTGCGCTATAGCATACAAAAAGCCTTAATTTCAACACAGTAACAAAGGAAATAACAAAACTCAAATAACGCAACCAGTCCTTCAAAGTGGGAAAACATAATCCCTAGCTTCGCCAACAATGACTAACCTAAAAAGGAAAGCAACCTTAGCCCAAAACAACAGCCCAGATCAAGGAACGTTATAAGTAAAGTAACCCATCATCATGATGACCACCAATAGCCGACGCCGTGGGCACCCAAAAACAATAACAGCAAGCAAGCAAGGAAAGCCACCGCTGAAGCCAACGGTGGATCGGAATCATAGTCTCTTAACGCCTTATAAAGAGGAAGCCGGGGAGGAGGACAGGAGGACCGGCGAGCCAAGTGGCGGGGATGTTGGTGGGGAGGCTGAGATCAAAGATGGCATGCTTGGCGAGGGGCAAGTGGCCGTGGAAGAAAGGTAATAGGCTAAGCCGAGAATGAGGGAGGCCGAAGACCAAATGGGGGCGTCAGGCGCCAGGCTGGAGATACCCTGAAGGTGGGTGGCTCTCGGCTGGCCCTTGGCCGGGCAGTGGATGATAGCGTGGTCGAAGGTCTCATCTGTCTCCTCGCAGAAGTGGCACAGAGCAGAGGCGTCACGGTTGGACCAAGAGGTGTGGGCAGCGAGGTAGCTCTTCCCAGCTCTCATTTGGTGGAGACGGCTAGCAGAGAACTGGGGCAGGTCCATAAAGGCGTGAGGAGTAAAGGAAGGAGGAAACTTGTAGGAGGGAGGGGTCGGCAGAGCAGCCCAGGCGGCAATGGTAGAGGCGACAACGGTTGACTTAAAGGAGCCATAGGGAGGAGTGCCCCCTGGTTCATATGGGCGGGGAAGCAGGAGGTAAGTGGAGGCTGGGGGGAGCTTGTCTGTATAACGGGGGCTCCCTGTGGGAAGATGGATCCAAAGGATGTGGCCGTACTGAAGCTTTCTTCGTACGCAAAGTGAAGAACAAATATTTAGAGAGAAAACCTTAACAGTGAAACTTAATATCGTTAAGCCGCAGCGTTACTCAATAAGTTCTCGAGAGGATAGTTGATCGTCTTAGGAGAAGAGGTCTCGCATATACTTAAGTAGAATTATATTGCCAGCTCCTCTCCATCACTCCTAACCTCACCACCGTCGCGAGCATGCCCATCTCCTCTGGGCCTCGGGCTAACATTCCACCGAATGTTTGCCGGCTCTGCTAGTTCATTATCCGACGTGAAGTGTTCATGCAGTATCCTGATACATGCAATCAACTGCAGGAGAAAACTCTTCATATCGCTGTCCTGTTATTGGCGAACTAACAGGTTAATGATAAGCTAGTCTAATATCGAACTCGCTTTCCCATTCGTATTCGTCTATGCAAGTCTCGTAGACAACCATTACGTTTGGCAAGGCTATCGTCTTCTACTGTCTGAGACACGATAGCTTGGTCTACGGACTCCTGTGATGAGACACTTAAGCCATTGGCATATACAGGCGCTACCTGTAGCCACTGACGATAATCACCTCAATCAAGACAAGTCTACTGCGATCTAGAGCTCGCTAACAACCTCCAGATATCTTACAGTCTTTCGGAGACATACGGGAGTCGAAGGTCTACCACTTAACCGGAGGGCTCCAGGGCTTCCTGTATACCTTACATACCTACCACCGTTGGCTTATAAGGATCAGTGGTGTATGCACGCGAGAATCACTTCTTGTGTAACCATTCGATCGCCCCATGCCCCCTCATATATCCTGCGAACAGCTTTCGGTCGGAAGAACGGCGACAATGTATACGGTATTACGCTGCCGTCTTCAATCATAGGCTTTTACTAGTAAACCAGCAACTTCCCTACATCTGGCCCACGATGCATTGTCTGTACATCGGGGCAAGAGGGGGGTGTTGGACTCAGATTTCTCAATGTTCGCCCGAGGCCAGATTTTCTCCGGTTCGTAGCCCAACAACGGATTACCCAATTGAGCCCAGATTCGAACCTCCTATATAATCTTACGTAACAAACAAGCTTATGATTTTTCCCGAATCTTCGCGTAACCCTTTATGCTCACGGGAGGGTAACTCCTATCCAAACGTAGGGTAACCTGTTTGCCAAGGTAGGGTAACTATACTCCCTAGGGTAGGGTAACTCGCCAGAACTCTCGGAGACCCTCTGAACTCGCAGTGTAGACTTCCCTACCTACCCGGTATACCTTTTCTCGTTCGCAGTCTAAGCATTACCATTTGCTTAGTCCACATGGTAACTCTTTGATAGAGTTCCCTGACTAGCCTAACCGTAACCCTTCTGGGCTCCGGCATGGGATAAGACTAAGTCTACTGTAAGATCCAATAGGGTCGTTACAGTCTGGCAAGAGGTCACTGATTGAGAAAGCGATGGCATCATGGGGGAGGTGGCGACTAGTAGCAGAGAGGGCAACGCACCAAAGGCGAAGGCAATATGAGCTACAGAGAGGAGGAAGGAGATAACGGTTCAAGGAGGCACGCCAGGAGTCCCAGGTTGGAACACCTGCGTCCTGACGGGCAGCTGCAGGATTGACATGTGGTGGCAAGCAGAGGAGTGGTAAAGTTGCTAACCTGCGCTTGTGTTGCAAGGCAATGGAGACAGGGGGGAGGGAGGCTTTGCAGTAAAGAATAGTGCTGGGGGTAATTCTAAAGTTGTTGGTGACCCAACGGAGACCTTCATGCCAAAAGGAGTCGAGTTTGTGCAAGATGGTGGCACTAGGAATGAGAAGATCGGCACCATATGTGAGAATTGGGAGAAGGAGTCCAACAGCCAACTTCCAACAGCACCAAGGAGAAAGACCTTTCCCGGCAGGGATGAGACGCTTGACCAAAGCGAAGGAGGCCCAGGCCAGTGCAAGACGGCGGTGGAAGTGTGAGGAGGTTTCCAGGGTGGGGTTTAGCCAGTAGCCAAGCCACCGGAGTTCCGCTGTGGAACTGAACAGGAGTGTGTTAATTGAGATGTGGGTGTGACAGACTGGGTTACTGTCTCTAGAGGTGCCCCTGTGGATGAGTTCGGTTTTGGGGACTGAGAAGGAGACTCCCAGAGGGGTTGCGCCATTACTAAGAGTGAGGAAGGCCTGTTGAAGAAGCCTGATGTTTGAGCGAAAGGAAGTTGAGCCCACTGTAATAGAAAAATCATCCATGTAGGATATAACAATTCCTCAGGGGATGGAGATGTGAAGACGAGAAACATAAATAACAAACCAAAGAGGAGAAATAGGTGAGCTTTGTGGGGTCCCAACAGAGACAGGCGAAAAAATACGCGGAGTGCCTTGAAAAATCAAACACCACTGACTGGAGGTGAGAAAGGGGGAAATCCAGGAGACCATGTACTTAGGGGTGGAGAAACGGCGGAGCATAGCACAGAGTTGGTTGGAGTTGATATTGTTGAACCCGCCCTTGATGTCAAGGGAGATGGAGGAGACCTTCAGGCGCGACGTCTGGACGAGACGTACTTCATGTTGGAGGGTAGCTACCGCGTCATAGCAGCTGAGACCTGCCAGTGAACCACATTGATGGAGGTTGAGGATGGCGGTGGAGCGGGAGAAAGCGGTGAGGCGGTATGTCATGATTCTTTCCAGGATCTTCGAAACTGTTTCCCGGAGGACAATTATGCGGAACGAGGCTGGGGTGGTGTAGTCGGCCTTGCCGCGCTTATCAAGGATGACACCATTCCCTTTCTGCAGGGAGGGGGGGTGGAAGCCGTGCAGGAGGAGGGGGGTGAGTAGCGATGGGAGGAGATCTTTCTTGGCCCTGGATATATTTTTCCAAACCCCATACGGGACGGTGTCGGGGCCAGGGGCCGACGAGTAGGAGAAGTGGCGTAGGACAAGAGAGACTACATCTTGAGTGATTGGAGGGACATCAGGCAAGGGAAGGAGGAGGACCGAAGGAGAGGGGGGAGACGGGGGGAGGGGGAAAAAGTGAGTAATGAGAGCTGAATTGATTTCTAGGGGGGAGAAGGCATTAGGGAGTAAGGGGAAGCGCTCTGGGACCCGGCCATAGGCGAACCTTTCTGCATCCCAAATCGAACGCGAGTCCGCACCTGACAGGAACTGATCCCAGTGGGTGGCCTTTGCTCCCTTAATTGCCTTGAAGTAATAGTTGCAAGCCTGGGTCTACTCCCAGCGTGAGGCGGTGCCATTCTAGAAGTTGCGCGAGGTGTGGTGGCAAATGTGGCAAAGGCTTGAGAGGTTGGGGGACTACCAAGGTCTCAAGTAGGAGGATTGGCGTTTAGTTGGGGTAGCTGACAGCACCGGGGTTGTAATAGAGGCTAGGCCTGAGTCGAACCAGGAGGCTAGTAAGGACGAGGTGGGGAAAGAGTGAGGGGGGGGAATCGTAACCGACTGAAGAATGGGAACCACGGTGGATCAGTAGGTGGCTTTCCAGTTAGGCCTCAGAGGGGGGGCGGACGCGGAGAGTTGCACAAAGGTAATGGAAATAGACATATGATCGGAGCCTGTTGAGTGAAGGGAGGTGCTCCCAGAGTGAAAATACAGAAGGAGGCTGTGGTTAGCGAAGGCAAGATTCAAAATGGAGGGCCTTAACAGGTTGTCGAAGAGGAACCTGCTGTAGATGCCAGGCTGGTGGAGGAGGGAGAAGGCGTTGGCCGAAGCCGTAGTGAAGTAGGGTTTAGAGATAGAGAGCTCTGAGTGAGAGATGGCTTGTGAAGAATCAGATAGGTGGTGGTGAAGATTGAAGTCCCCTAGCGAAAGTGTAGAGAACTGGTGTGGGAAGAAAAGAAGGTCCGGAGACAAAGTGCGAAGTGACCCATTACGGGTAGCAGTAGAGTAGACATAGCCTAGTTGCTTTTTGTTTTTTTTTCTTCAGTTTTTCATTTGATTTAAGCGGTATAAAGAAGGAATGTGCAGCTCGCGCTATGAAACCTCAAAAACCCCCACCTAGGCCAGGCCCTCCTGAGCTGTCAGAAAACCCTCAAGGGGTATAAAAACTAACCCCGGAAGCCACCTTTCCCATGTTACGAACCAATAAAACCGCTACAAGAACACCCTGGAATCAAAAAACAACAACCCTACAGTGAACCTCCAAAACCCTACCAGTGAAAAACAACCCCGCAGATGCAACCCTAGCTGCATTCACGCCATCGAACCAGAACTAGCTAGAACTAAGGGCCCTGGATACACTGAAAAGGAGGTGCCAGGGGAAGGCAAGAGAGTAGTAGACCAATGCAGGCAGCAGAGGTGTGTGGCAGGTCGAATCAGGGACCCCAGCCCTCTTGGCAACAAGATGAACGGCAGTATAATGCCAGCGAGGTGTGAAAAGAGGCTGTAAGGTGCCAGCCGGTAGCAGTTGTTTAGGGTGCAAGCCAGGTGGAGGAGGAAACATAGCCTACTTGCTTCTTTTTTTTTTTTTTTTTTTACTGTTTTTTATTTGATTTTAGCGATACAAAGAAGAAATGTGCAGCTCACGCTATGAAACCTCAAAAACCCCCACCTAGGCCAAGCCCTCCTGAGCTGTCGGAAAACTATTCAGGGGTATAAAAACTAACCCTGAAAGCCACCTTTCCCCTGCCACAAACGAATAAAACCGCCACAAGAACGCCTTGAAATCCAAAAGAAACAACCCGACAGTGAACCCCCAAAACCAGCAAATGAAACAAAACGACCCCCCTGATCCAACAATAGCGGTGTCCAGACCCTTGATCCAGAACTAGCCAGAACTAAGAGCGCCGGATATACAGAAAAGGAGGTGCCAGATGAAGGCAAGAGAGCAGCAGACCAATGCAGGTGGCAGAGGTATGTGGCAGGTCGAATGAGGGACCCCAGCGCTCTTGGTAAGCAAGATGGACGGCAGTATGATGCCAGCGGGGTGTGGAATGTGGCAGTAGGGTGCAAGCCGGTAGCAGTTGTTGAGGGTGCAAGCCTGGTGGAGGAGGGAGGTGGTGTAGTACCAGCCAGAGGATCCCAAGGCCAGGGAGGCCGGCTGAGAAGGGAGGAACCGTATAAAAGTGACGGAACCAAGGTGGAGGAAGGAGGGGGTAAGTAGGTGGCAGCCAATCCCACTGGGAAGAAGAGTGGAGGGGTAGACCCAGGCATGATCCACCTATCGGAAACGTGTTCGTGTCCTTCGAGGCGGTTCCCAAGCACTCTCACACATTGTAACAACCCTGCTGGATCTTACAGTAGACTTAGTCTTATCCCATGCCGGAGCCCAGAAGTGTTACCGTGAGGCTAGTCAAGTAACTCTACCAAAGGGTTACCATGTGGACGAAGCAAATGGGAATGCTTAGGCTGCAGACAAAAAGGTATACCGGGTAGGTGGGTAAAGTCTACGCTGCGAGTTTGGAAGGTCTCCGAGAGTTCCGGCGAGTTACCCTACTTAAGGCAGGTAGTTACCCTACCTCAGGAAGTATAGTTACCCTACCTTGACAAAGAGGTTACCCTACTTTTGGATAGGAGATACCCTACCGTGAGCGGAAAAGGTTACGCGTAGTTTCGGGGAAGGTCATAGGAATGTTTGTTACGCAAGATTATATTGGAGGTTCAAATCTGGGCTCAATTGGGTAATCGGTTGTTGAGCTGCGAACAGAAGAAAATCTTGCCTTTGGCGAACATTGGAAAATCTGAGTCTAACACCCCTCTCTGGCCTTGATGTACAGACAATGCGTCATGGGCTAACTAAAGGGAAGTTGCTGGTTTACTAGTAAAAGCCTATGATTGAAGATGGCGGCGTAATACTATATATGTTGTCGCCGTCCTTCCGACCGGAAGCTGTTCGCAGGATATATGAGGGGGCATGGGGCGATTGAATGGTTACACGAGAAGTCATTCTTGAGTGTATATACCACTGATCCTTATAAGCCTACGGTAGTAGGTACGTAAGGTATACCTGAAGCACAGGAGGCCTCCGGTTAAGTGGTCGACCTTCAACTCCCATATGTCTCTGAAAGACTGTAAGATGTCTGGGAGTTGTTAGCGAGCTCTATATTGAAGTAGTCTTATCTTGACTGAGGTACTTATCGTCAGTGGGTACGGGTAGCGCCCAGATAAGTCAATGGCTTAAGTACCTCGTCATGGTAGTCCGCAGATCAAGCTATCGTGTCGAAGACAGTAGAAAGGGATTGACTTGTAAAACGTAATGGTACTATTGAGTGGTTGTCTACGAGACTTACATAGACGAATACGTATGGGACAGTGAGTTTGATATTAGACTAGCTTATCAGTAACCTGTTAGTTCGCCACTAACAGCACAGTGATGTAAAGTGTTTTCTCCTGCAGTTGAATGCATGTATCCGGATACTACATGAACACTTCACATCGGATAATGAACTAGCAGAGCCAGCTGACATTCGGTAGAATATTAGCCTGAGGCCCCGAGGAGGTGGGCATACTTACGATGGTGGTGAGCTTAGGAGTGATGGAGAGAACCTGGCAATATAATTCTACTTAAGTATATGCGAGACCTCTTCTCCTAAGACGATCAACTATCCTGTCGAGAACTTATTGAGTAAAGCTGTGGCTTAACGATATTAAGTTTCACCATTAAAGTTTTCTTCCTGACATATTTGTTCTTCACTTTGCGTACGAAGAAAGCTTCGGTACGAACCCATCCTTGTAATCCATCTTCCCACAGGGAGCCCCCGTTACACACATCCAAGATTATTACCGCTTCTCTCATGTAGTCCCATTATTTTCTGAGAGGAAGCGTCACTAAGTGGGAGGGATACCACCACCAGGATGTGTGGAGGGAAGGGAAGTGGCGAAATTGACCATGGTCTGTTGGAAAAACTCCTGAGGGGATTCCCAGGTTTCCGCTTACTGCAAACTGTATTCCCAGCCGTCTGAAGAATCAAGAATGGCCATACCTAACCTTGCTGATGCTAAGCGAGGTGCTAAACAAAATCGGCGAAGTTTGGAGAAACAACATCCTGAGATGTTGAAGTGGGGTAGGAGGAGCGGTCTTGAGGGTAGACCTCAAGAGAGAACAGTAGAGATGGTGCCTGAAGGCAAGAAAGTGATAAAAGTGATAGCCAGCACCGCCAAAGAGGGAGGGTGCTGGACCCGAAAAGTCGTGATAGTTTCTCTGGTGTTGAGTTGTTCCCGATTAGGAAGTAAATTTCAATGACCGGAGTTGTAACGGAGACGGAGGATGACACATAGCCTAGTAGCTTTTTTTTCTTTTTCTTTTTTTTTTCCATCACATGTTTATTGATTCTGGCCCAAAAAGGTACATGCAGCTCGCGCTATGGCATACAAAAAGCCTTAATTCCAACATTGTGACAAAGGAAATAACGAAACTCAGATAACGCAACCAATTCTTCAATGCGGGAAAACACAATCCCTTGCATCACCAACGATGACTAACATAGAAAGTAAAGAAACCTTAGCCCATAACAATAGCCCAGTCCAAGGAAAAACGTAAGTGAGGAAACTTATCATCATAATTACCACCCATAGCCGACGCCGTAGGCACCCAAAAATGATAACAGCAAACAAGTAGAGAAAAGCACTGTTGGCAGTGGCGGGAACTCGAAAAGTTAACACTCAAAGGCCTCACAAAGAGGAAGCGGGGGAGGAGAACAGGGGCCCCGGCGATCCAGGCGGGTGGGGCACCGGTGGCGAGGCGGAGGTCAGAGGCAGCATGCTGGGCGGGAAGCCAGTAGCTGTGGAGGATATGTAGTGAGCCAGGCCGATGATGAGCCAGGCCGAGGACCGAACGGGGGCATCAGGCGCCAACCTGGAAATACCCTGAAGGTAGCAAGCTCTCTGCGTGGCCTTAGCTGGTCAGTGAAGGATGGCGTATTCGAAAGTCTCATCTGTCTCCTCGCGAAAGGGGCACAGGGTAGAGGTGTCACAGTTGGACCAAGAGGTGTGGGCTGCACTGTAGCTTTTCCCAGCTCTCATCTGATGGAGACGGCCAGCAGAAAACTTGGGCAGGCCTATAAAGATGTGAGGCGTAAAGGAAGGAGGAAACTTGTAGGAGGGGGGGTTGGCAGAGCTGCCCAGGCAGCAATGGTGAAGGCGAAGGCCTTTGACTTGACGGAGCCGTAGGGAGGGGCGCCTGCTGGTTTGTATGGGCGTGGAAATAGGAGGTGTGGGGAGGCCAGGGGGAGCTTGTCAGGCATGAGATCCTTGACAGAGAAAGCACTAAGAATAACAAGGCGGATCTATGTACAAAGGGTTTAGTTAAGGTCTTATTTGGGAAATTTCTGGTTATGTTGGAAATGGAACCATAGAGAAAGTGTTGGAAATTATGTTATTCCTTTCCTATTCAGTGATGTGGCTATGTTGGTCATGTGATACAGCCACATGACCGAGTATTATACCACTGTATTCTAGTAGGTTCTTTAGATTTCCTTGGTATGAGCCAGTGCTTGTGTAACGATAAAGGGTATATAGAGGAGTAGCTTCTGCCTTCTGGTTAGAAAGAGCGCGGAAGCTTGGATTAATCTAAAGTCTTCAAGTGTAACGACCTTGCTGGATCTTATAGTAGACTTAGTCTCATCCCATGCCAGAGCCCAGAAGGGTTATGGTTAGGCTAGCCAAGTAACACTATCAAAAGGTTACCATGTGGACTAAGCAAATGATATTGGTTAGACTGCGAACAAGAAAAGGTATACCGGGTAGGTAGGGTAAGTCTACGCTGCGAGTTCGGAAGGTCTCTGAGAGTTCCGGCAAGTTACCCTACCTAAGCCTGGTAGTTACTCTACCTTATGGAGGATGGTTACTCTACCTTGGCGAAGAGGTTACCCTACTTTTGGATAGGAGTTACCGTACCTGGAGCATAAAAGGTTACGCAACGTTTCGGGAAAAGTCATAGGAATGTTTGTTACGCAAGATTATATAGGAGGTTCGAATCAGGGCTCAATCGGGTGATCCGTTGTTGAGCTGCGAACCTAAGAAAATCCTGCCTTTGACGAACATTCGAACATCTGAGTCCAACACCCCCCTCTGGCCCCGATGTACAGACAATACATCATGGGCCAATTGAAGGGAAGTTGCTGGTTTACTAGTAAAAGCCTATGATTGAAGACGGCGGTGTAATACCGTATACGTTGTCGCCATCCTTCAGACCGGAAGCTGTTCGCAGGATATATGAAGGGGTACAGGGCGATTGAATGGTTACACAGGAAGTTGTTCTTGAGTGCATATACCTCTTATCCTTATAAGCCTACAGTGGTAGTTATGTAAGGTATACCGGAAGCCCGGGAGGCCTCCGGTTAAGTGGTAGACCTTGGACTCCCGTATGGCTCCGAAAGACTGTAAGATGTCTGGAGGTTGTTAGCAAGCTGTAAATGGTAGTAGTCTTATCTTGACTGAGGTGCATATCGTCAGTGGCTACGGGTAGCTCCCGTAAAAGCCAATGGCTTAAGTATCTTATCATTGGAGTACATAGACCAAGCAATCGTGTCGAAGAGAGTAGAAGACGATAGACTTTTAAAACGTAATGGCACCATTGGATGGTTGTCTACAAGACTTGCATAGACGAATACGAATGGGACAGTGAGTTCGATATTAGACTAGCTTATCAGTAACCTGTTAGTTTGCCACTAACAGGTCAAAGATATGAAGAGTTTTCTCCTGCAGTTGATTGCATGTATCAGGATACTGCATGAACACTTCACATCAGATAATGAACTAGCAGAGCCGGCGGACATTCGGTAGAATGTTAGCCCAAGGCCCAGAGGAGATGGGCATGCTCTTGATGGTGGTGAGCTTACGAGTGATGGAGAGGAGCTGGCAATATAATTCTATTTAAGTATATGCGAGACCTCTTCTCCTAAGACGATAAACTATCCTCTTGAGAACTTACAGAGTAATGCTGCGGCTTAAAGATATTCAGTTTCACCATTAAGATTTTCTCTCTTTCATATTTGTTCTTCCCTTTGCATAGGAAGAAAGGTTCGGTACGGCGGCATCCTTGGGATCCATCTTCCCACAGGGAGCCACCGTTATATCAAGATATATTGAGATCATCATTGTTACTTCACTATCACCGCAGTTAGTACAATAGATACAAATATTTTCACATACCTACCGGAAGACGGAGTTATATCAAGCCGAATGACCCAAAGCGAGGAAGTATTCATGGTCAATCAGTGTTCGCACTAGGTTGATCCGATAACAGTTACGTGATCATTGCAGAGGTACTTAGTAAGTATTGGTATTAGATGTACCGCCCGCGGAAACTCACCCGGAATATAAATATAAGAGTTCCTCCCCAGCTATTAGAGAGACAGCAACGGAGAAGAGATCTTATCAGTTAATCAAGTTATTATCTATACTCTTAGTAGTTTCAGCGAACCATGTATTAGTGAGCAATGATTATAACGCGTTCCTGACACTACTTCGTTATTCCATACCTTAATGCTTATCTATACTCTACCGAGCTCTGAGATGAACACCCAGCCTTTTTCGCCGCCCTGTCCGCCAGAGAGTCCCGCTTCGGAGGCACCTTCAACGTGTTCCAAGACAATGACGCCCTTAAAAACACCATCTTTAATCCTATCCCAGTTCACCCACCACAACTCTCTCCACCCAACAATAGATAGGGAGCCCCCTGCCCCTGACACTGAACTGGGTGCTGGACACTCAACAGTCCCCCCTACCAACAGCCCCCACACCACATCCTTAACTATATGCTAACACAACTGCCTATGCAGCTGGAACGTGTTTTTTACTTTAATTCATTCCTTTACAACGACCCCCCCTTGGATGGTAGCACTTCACGACCCCCCTACTAAGTAGGATTGCCTCCCCTCCTTCCCAGGTTTCCTTGCTTTGATAAATCCACTCACCTCCCCCCCAACCCCACCCAGGATAGCTTTCTACGTCGCCCTGCCCCTCAATGAAGCCACCAGCATCACCTCAAGCTTCCCAACCAGCAATATAGGCATCCTGAAAATCCACTCCCCCCTTGGTCATTTCAATTGATCACTCACCACACTCTAGATCGCGAATGGATACTCCACCAACGCAGGCCCCATGGGCTTGATATGCACCCTGCCCCGCACTGACTGGTTCCAAAACTCTGAAGTCTCCACCCTGGTGTTGCGTGATTTCAATATTTACCACCCCCTAGCCGATCCCCTTAGGGAATTTTCCACCTCAGTATTAAGGCTCTCATCCTTCTAATTTGAAAGAGCGGCAGAACTCAGGTTCTCCTTGCTTGTAACCTGTCTGGGCCGGGGCTCAGTCAGGTGTCCGATAGGGTTCTCGGTAGGCGGCCAAGGTACGAAGGAGTAGCTATAAGGAGCGCCTAACGGAGGCTTCGAGGTGGTTGTAAACTAGATAGGGTCTTTGAGATCACAATAAAAAAGTAACTGTTCAACCGAGTATATTCTGAATACTATCTGTCGAAGTCTGCTCTTCCAAAGCCAGACTTGCTCGGTGTTTAAATACATGTCTCCTGCTTGTTTAAACACCAACTAAACTATGTATCAAATGATACTTGAAACAACAAATAAAACAAACTAAGTATCAACCGATACTTAAAACAACAAGTAAAACAAATTAAGTATCAAACGATAGTTAAAACAACAAGTAAAACAAATTAAGTATCAAACGATACTTAAAACAACAAGTAAAACAAATTAAGTATCAAACGATACTTAAAACAACAAGTAAAACAAACTAAATAATAACCAAGTACCCATACCGGTTACATTGCTCAACACCCCAGGAAAATACACCAACTCTCACTTCTGTGGTACCTCACAGCCTGGAACCCTAGACCTCTTCTTCGCAAATGCCCAGTAATCTCCTTATTTTGACTCATGGTCTGTTCCCTGGTCCTTAACAGGCTCCGACCATGTTCCCATCGCCATACAGCTTTCCACTCCTCTGAGACGCCCTTCACCACCAAAGCTCAACTGGGCCAAGACCGCCTGGGAAGACATTATGCCCCTACTTAAAACCCTACAAATACGCCAGCCCCTAACACAAATCTCAGCCCCCTCACTAGATGCTTGGTTCAATTCAAGCTACTCCCAGGTTTCCCACATCCTTTCCTCTAACACCCCGCTTAAAAAGATCCTCTTGTTAGGCATATGCCTAACTGTGGGCTACTTAGCTAGCCTTGTAAGTTATTTCTTGACGTCAAGTGTTCAACTCTCGATGAGAGCAGAATTATTATTACGTGAACATAATTTATAATGTTTAATATTATGCTGGATTAATTCACAAAATCTTCGCGTAATGCAGGATTAATTCTATTGAACAAAGATATGCTTACATCACTGAAAAGTGATTTATGCAAGAATCAGACCGCGAATCTCTGCGGGGCCAACCTCTATGGATAGAGCAAAGGATTCTCCTCAAGAATTAAAGGGTACAAGCCAAATGGATTCGTGTCACCAAAAGTTATAAGCCAGTCATTACTGATTAACGACAAAGCTACAAATAACTGATACTGATGATTAGTGCAATGATATTGTTGTCAAGACGGAATAATATACACACGCAATGTTGGATAGAATAGTTAGCAAACTGTTCGAAGATTAGTGTCTAGGAATAAAGGAAACTATTCGCTAGTTGCTTCTTGCATGGCATGAGACGAAGCTGGCCACTTCGCACTTTAGACACAACTAACTAGTTGTAGTCAACCACATCATCTCTCTGGCAATCTATGAGTAAAGAACCACTTACTGACGAGCGCAGACCACCGGCATTGGGATAATAAGGGGTAATCAATACTCGCAAGATGTTCAAACAATTGAGAAGATTTCTCAGAGTCAAACGGTGTCCGTACCGGTTGATAGAAGGTTAATAGATAGTGTAATCTTAGAAAGGTATGAGATTATATGGAGTTTAGATGTAGAGGCCGCGGAAACTCATGTGGGATATAAATATAAGAATTCCTCACTTCGCTTCAGACTCAATCAAGCAACGGAGAAGAGATCTTATCAATATTACATTTTTCTACCAAATCGATACACTTTCGCATTCCTAGTAATTTTAGTGAACGGAGTTGCCTACACTATTTCTATTTATTTTCTTGATATATTCTCTGGTATCAGTTATTGGCCTTAGCTTACACTACCGCCTAACACTATATTGATAGGACTTAATATTACCAAAGACGACATCGTGGAGTCCATCCCAGAACCATGATTGACCCTACAAGAATGATCCTTTGAATTGTTCAATTCATTTGAATACATTGTCTACAAAGATCCTATTACCATCGAAATATCCCTCTTCGACCATTGCTGTCGAAACCTCTTGCTTACAGTGGACGAGTGGTTACGATGCTTTGAGCATGATCAAGAATCTTGGTATACAGACAAAAGCCGCACTTATGACGACAAGGACTTCAGACGGTTATATTAAGACTTCTGGGGGTAAGAGTTTAAGTGGCAACCCTACAAGAGAATTGAAGATACAACTTACTACAATTCTGAGTGGTCTGGAATATCTTCAGAAACCAATCGTTGGTCAGACTAGATGTTTTAGTCGGTCGTTGGCAACATGTAGTAAGATTCAGTAACCCAGATGAACCCTTTAGAGGATACTCAGATGGAAGACACCTCAATGGCGCTTTCGCACAGCCATGGGCGTTTTCCATTATTTCAGCCAAAGCCTAGTAGTACTTTTGCCAGACGGCCCTCAGGAGGAGTACCAAAATGAGGAGGGAATTCTAGAAGCAGAACACCCAATCCACCTACCCCTACCCCAGAGGTGAACCTACGTCGGATGGCTAAACGAGTGGTAGCCATCCTCAACCAAAAAAGTCACTAGGTCGAGACAAACGAAAGTGCACACGAAATTGCATTCAAGAATATGACCATACATGGGCAAGTTCAGGCAAGGGTCTTTGAAGTTGTTAGACAATAATTAGATGACAGGGAATAACTACTAGTAGAGACTGAGATAAACACGGTCGTCATCAAGTCCATGGAACTAGAGGCTGAGCTCTGACCGGAGTCTGACTTGTTTAAAAGACAGGTAATGGAGGAGTTCAGGATGGCCCAGGAACAAAGGGAGGCCGATAGGCAAAGGACGAAGGGAATTCTTCAGCAAAAGGCGGAGGAGGATAGACAGTGGCAGCAATGACAAGCAGAGGAAAGAGAACAAGTACAGCAGACAATTGGGCAGACCACCCAAGAAGCATACCAACGAGACGTAGCTATAGACCAGGAGCTGCAATGGGTAAAGTGAGTGAGGGAGGAGACGCACTCCAGTTCCAAAGCACGGGAGATGGATTTACAGTGGCAGCTACAAACCTTGGAGGTGGAACAAATGACAAAAACTCGGCGTCACGAAAAAATTGGTTGAAGAACTGGCTCGTCAGCTGGCAAAAACCGCTGGTAAAAGAAGAGGTAGGAATCCAAGTGAGCTGGAAGAAATTCTGGAAGACAACTTTAATGAAAGTCCCCGAGGATCTGACAGGAAGGGAAAGAGATCTGGAGGAGGAAATGCGGAAAATATACCCCCACCAACATATATTCTGGCTGGAGGAGCACCGGACCCAGGGGATAGCGAAGACGACGCAGACCAGGGAAAGAGACGAAAGCCTGGTAATCCCAATGGGAGAACTCCTAGGCAAAGGCCCAATGAAACGGATTATACCATAAAAATCGTCAACGTCATTGCCAACGGGTTGGCCAAGGGAGCCAAAGGTCCTTCAGATCCACCGTGGAAATATGAGCGAAAGCCATATCAACGCATCCAGTCCTGGCTAATAGCCTGTGAAGATTATTTTTCACGAAACCCTGTCCTTTGGCAGGGGGATCGTGATAAAGTTATTTTTGCCTTGGAACGTTGCGATGGGAAGGACCTACAATTGTTCAAGGACTGCTATCGCATGTTGATAGATGATAACCTCGACTATGAGTTCGTGGAGGGACTGGAACAGTGGGAATGATTTTGACAAGAAATCTGAAGATAGTTTGAGAGCAAAAGCGAAGATCGAGAATCACATAATGCGATGGAAAAAATCATGTATGCAGGCTATATCACCATGTTCATGCTAGCCATACATGGAGAGAATGTTAAAGCTTGGCTGAGGGGTGTGGCACTCCAAGTGATGATCAAGAAAAAACTCCCATGGGAAATACTACGACGGCTGTCAAATGAGGATTACGACTGGGAGGAAGAGTGGTTAGCGGCGGTTGAGTTTGCGCGAAAAATGGGGGAATAGTTCATCCGACAAAACAAGCTCATGGCGGAAGGGAGCAAGACGGGCTTGGGTAAGAGACACTGTGAAACTGGGTGTCCTGAGACAAAAAGTGTCAAGAAAGTAAAGACCCAGAAGCGAGACAAGTCTGCCAGGTTCAAAGGTCCCACCAAAGGGCCATCCGGTGACCAAGAAAAGGCCCACGCTAGTATTCCGCAACACATTCTCGATAAATGGAAGACCGACGGGGCCTGTATACGATGTGGTATGACGAACCATTTTTGGCAGAACTGTCGCAAAGTGATAGTCGTAGCCAATGTCCCGATGCACAGTGCCACCGGAAAGGGACACCAAGAGCGGAAGAAAAAACCCAACTTCGGACCATAAAGGCCACAGGTTAATATGGCTAAACAAGCTCCTCGACCTATACGAGTTTGGGAATTGGAAGAGGATGAGTAAATCCTCATGGCACCACCGGCGACGGCGTGTAGGTATTCTAGTTTAAGTACTAGGAATTGAAAGACGATGGGACATACTTGGAATATCCGTGCTTTCGTGGCTAGGAAACGCTCCTAAGTAGGAGCCTCTAACCTACTCCAAGGCAGAAAGGAGAGGATCAAGGCAGGTCCAGTGAACAGGTTATTATTACTAAGGAGCCTAGTCGAGGACATTCCCCAATCCCACCGGACACCTGGAACGCCGTGGGTCATTGGACACGGAATGTTCTCAATGGTAGTCGAACTCGTGCTTCGGATCCTTTAAGGGCTCAGATAATGACTAACTCGGGCTACAAACTATGAAGTCTCTGTGGTCATACTAGGGAGATCGAGTAGGGGCGAGGGAGACAATCTCCAAGATAATGAGGAGGCATGCTTCACTCAAGGGCTCTCTATTTCAAACTGGCACGTGCCGGATGCGTCGGAGACAAGGGTCTAGACTTATCACTATAAGGACGGTCTCTGTCGGATTCGTTCGCCAGTACCAACTTATGACTACACTGATGAATATGGCTACGAGAAAGAGAGGGTGGATAATGAGTGCGTTAAGCATAGAACAGGGCAGCCGATCAGCCCTACGTACTCAATGGCAATGCTCCGTACCTATCTGGGCGATGACGGAGACCCCCTTGGAAGAGAGATCCGGTTGTAAAGGTACGCTAGCTGGGAACCCCTTGGCAGGGGGTAAAGACCGCTTGTAGTGGGCTGCCCGATAGCTACAATATTCTTTCTTAAGAGAACTAGCAAGGTACTTGCTTACAACTAAAGGTCAAAGGGGTTGACTTTAGGGGCCGCAAGGCCCAAGAAGATGCAGATATAAGCCGCACAAGACTGAGATATTAGCTGGTATGGCCTTAGTCCACAAGCATGCTTGGGGTCAACCAAGGACGTTGCCTAATGGAGGTGAATGTATGCGTTCACAGTTCTCTACTTGAACAAGGAACGATCAGACGAAATATCCGATGAGTCGATAGAGAACCCCTCAGCAGGGGGTAAAGACCGCTTGTAGTGTACTGCCCAGAAGACATAACGACCAAGTTTGTCTGAGGAGGCCTCAGTGGCCGAAACTGTGCAAGCGCGGTAACGAACATCGCTGTTACTATGACGGAAAAACAAATACAGATTTGGGTGTGATTCGATTCTGGTCCGAATGTATTTCTGTTTAATAAAAACTTCGTCGAAAAAGAAAATGTCCCGTTTGCAGAACGGGAAGAAATTATTCCCATTAAGGGATTCAATAATACTATCTCAACTGCGGGAGGACGTTATTACTCCCAATGCTTTACATTAAAAATCGGCAACCGACATATGTTGGATATTATTTGCGAAATCACGAACCTGGGAAAATATGGGTTGATAATACCTTTCAAATGGTGGCATTAGGAACACCCCATTCAGCAAATTGAATCTCTAGTGGAATGGCGATTTGGCACAGCATAATGTTGTAGACATGTGAACATCCCATTGGATCCGGATGTCATAATGGAATACGATGAGATGGTAGTTTTCGATCCAAGAGCTCAATATAAACGAGAAATATTGATCGTTAAACCTACTCAAAGAGTAAATCGAGTAACAGCGTGGAGTCATGGATTAGTGGAATTACTACCAGACTTGCCCCGCGAATACCAGACTTATGAAAGTCTGTTTTTACCTTCTAGGTAACGCAATTACTACCAAGAAGAAGCTTCAATCATGTGATTGATCTAAATGAGGAAGCTATTGCTGTAATGACCCTGCTGCATCTTACAGTAGACTTAGTCTTATCCCATACCAGAGCCCGGAAGGGTTACAGTTAGGCTAGTCTAGTAACTCTACCAAAGGGTTACCATGTAGACTAAGCAAGTGGTAATACTTAGGCTGCGAACTAGAAAGGTATACCGGGTAGGTAGGGAAAGTCTATGCTATGAGTTCGGAAGGTCTCCGAGAGTTCCGGCGAGTTATCCTACCTAAGGCAGGTGGTTACCCTACCCCAGGAAATATAGTTACCCTACCTTGGCGAAGAGGTTATTCCACTTTTGGATATGAGTTACCCTACCTTGCGCGTAAAATGTTATGGGAAGTTTCGGGAAAAGTCATAGGAATGATTGTTACGCAAGATCACATAGGAGGTTCGAATCTGGACTCAAGCGAGTAATCCGTTGTTGAGCTACAAACCGAAGAAAATCTTGCCTGGGCGAACATTGGAAAATCTGAGTCCAACACCCCCCTCTGGCCCCGATGTACAGACAATGCGTCATGGGCCAACTGAAGGGTAGTTGCTGGTTTGCTAGTAATAGCCTATGATTGAATACGGCGGGATAATACCATATACGCTGTTGCCGTCCAGTCGACCGGAAGCTGTTCACAGGATATATGAGGGGGCATGTGGCGATCAAATGGTTACACAAAAGGTCATTCTTGAGTGCATACGCCACTGATACTTATAAGCCTACCAAGGTAGGATGTAAGGAATACAGGAAGCCGGGAAAGCCTCCGAATAGTCGATAGACCCTCGACTCCGGTATGTTCCCGGAAGACTGTAAGATGTCTGGAGGTTGTTAGCGAACTCTAGATTGTAGTAGTCTTGTCTTGGTAGACGTACTTAACTTCAATGGCTCCCGGTAGCGCCAGTGTAAGCCAACAGCTTAACTATCTCATCACTGGAGTCTGTAGACCAAGCTATCGTGTCGAAGACGATAGACTTGCAGCAATACAATTGAGTGGTTGTCTACAGGATTTGCATAGACGAATACGTATGGGACATTGAGTTCGTTATTAGACTAGCTTATCAGTAACCTGTTAGTTCGCTACTAACAGAGCAACGATGTCAAGAGTTCTCTCCTGCAGCTCAACGCATGTATCAGGATACTGCATGAACACTTCACACCGGATAATGAACTAGCAGAGCTGGCTGACATTCGGTAGAATAATAGACCAAGGCCCAGGGGAGACAGTCGTAATCACGATGGTGGCGAGCTTAGGAGTGATGGAGAGGAGCTGGCAATATAATTCTACTTAAGTAAATGTGAGACCTCTTCTCCTAAGACGATCAACAATACTCTCCAGAACTTATTGAGTAAAGCTGCAGCTTAACAATATTAAGTTTCACTGTTAAGGTTTTCTCTCTGACATATTTGTTCTTCATTTTGCGTACGAAGAAAGCTTCAGTGCGGCCGCATCCTTGGGATCCATCTTCCCACAGGGAGCCCTTGTTACAATTGCTCCCTGGGGTCCTGATTACCCCTTATCTGAAAAATAGTTGAAAGCACTGAGGAAGTACCTGAAGGAAATGCTAGAGCAAGGAAAAATATCCTTGAGTCAAGCCCTCGCAGGTGTGCCAGTACTGTTTGTACCCAAGCCCAACGGACGACTTCGGTTGGTGGTAGACTACCACCCCTGAATAAAATAATGATTCTTAACAAATATCCAACCTTACTTATGAATGAGTTGAGAGATCGTGTTCAGGACGCGAAGATATTTTCTAAGTTAGACCTCAAGGATGGTTTCAACCTAATTCGGATAAAAACAGGGAATGAATGGAAGACTCCTTTCAGGACAAGGTATGGCCTTTGTCAGTATAATGTCATGCCCTTTGGGCTAGTCAACGCCCCAGCAACGTTCCAAGCTATGATGAACGAGGTGCTAAGAGATTTACTGGATCTTGAAGTGGTTGTATACCTGGATGATATTCTAATTTACTCAAGGACCTAAAAGGAACACATCGCCATGGGTAAAAGATTCTTGCACCGCCTCCGAGAATATCAGTTGGCAGTATCACCTCTCAAGTCTACCTTTCATCTTATTTTGGTCGATTTCCTGAGTTATATAATAACTACTACCGGAGTGACAAGGAGCGAACGAAAGGTTAAAAGCATCAGGGAATGGAAAGCTCCTGCCTCAGCAAAGAAGGTACAGGTTTTCATCAGGTTTGCAAACTTCGAACGGTGGTTTATCAAGAATTTTCCCGCAGTTTGTGCTCCTATTACGGAGACATTGAAAGGAGACCCAAAGGAATTTACATGGTAGAAAAAGCAGGACGAAGCTTTTGAGATACTAAAAAATTGTTTTACTACTGCCCCAATCTTAATTCACTTTGACCCATCCTGGATGACCTTATTGGAGACAGACGCCAGTAACTTTGCCCTGGGTTGCGTGTTATCACAATACGTTGATAAAAGGTTACACCCAGTGATATTCCATTCTAGGAAATTCTCTTCGGCTGAATGAAACTACGATGTGCACGATAAGGAACTCCTTGCCATCTTGGCGGCTCTGACGGAGTGGAGACACTACCTTGTTGGCATGGAAGAGCCTTTTACTATCTATACGGATCATCAAAACTTGCAGTATTTCCTAACCATAAAGGCGTGGAGTGCAAGACAGATCCGATAGGCCCAGAAGCTGGCAGATTATAATTTCAAGATTGTTTATCGTTCTGGTTCGAAAGGGGGCAAACCTGATGCTCTAAGCAGGCAGCTGGAGTACCGCCTTGAGGCGTGAGCTACACATTATGAATAGTCAATTTTGAAGCCGGAAAACTTTTAAGTACACCTAGTGTATGCACACGATGATGAGGATTCTGGATATGAGACAGAAGAAGAAAGGATTTTGGTTGAGAAGTTAACCAAAAAAGCAGTCGTTCCAATTAAAGGAACAGTCAAGGTAGCCGGACAAGACCTGTTCAGCACTGACGATATTACGCTGCCGGCAAACGGACAGGTAGTTGTTGGAACAGAAATCACAGTAGGAATGCCAAAGGGGACATACGGTCGAATCGCATCTTGCCGCCGCTTAGCGGTCAAACATGACATTAACGATGGCGCTGGTATAATTGACGCGGACTACACAGGGGAAATAAAAGTTTTACTCCTGAATCATAAAAATGAATTTTATGAAATAAGACAAGAAGACAGCATCGCTCAACTAATAGTGGAAAAAATTAATAGTTCCGAATTAGTTGAAACCTAGTCGATGGACGTAGCGACACATGGGGACAAAAGGTTTGGCAGTACAGGAAAGTTGGCCATGGTCGCATTCTTGCAAGCAAACCATTGGGAAAACGAATATTTCAGCTCATGGACCCTGGAGACCTGCACAATACAAGCCTGTGAGAAGATCTTATTCTCATCAGTTGCGATTACAAGAATCAGGCAAAGAAAGTTTGAGGAAAACATCAACCCATTGTCTGATCCAATCTTTGTCTTCCCCTGCCTTCTCAGTTACGAATTTAAGGAACTCAACGGCATAGTGGCTGACAGAACCACACTGCCAAGACATTGGGCAATCTGAGATAATATCCCTTATTACAAAGAAATGCTATACGTCCCAAACAATAGAGAAGTCAAAATCCTGATTGTACTAGGCTGTCATGATTCTAAAATAGCAGGACATTTTGGTTAGGAGGAAACTGGGGGGCTGGTATGACAAGACTTCTATTGAAAAGAATGGCAAGAATGGATCAACGACTATGTATGATCATGCAGCAAATGTCAACATGATAAGTCTCCAAGACATGGGAGGTATGGTTTGTTACAACCACTGCAAGTACCACATACAGCATGAATATCAATCTCCACAGACTTTATCACACATCTGCCGGAATCTCAAGGACATACCCAAATAATGGTTGTGGTTAATCGGTTTACAAAAATGGCACACTTTATGGGATTAAAAGAAAACCTAATTGCTAAAGATGTTGCCAGGGTGTTTCACAGTAAGGTTTGGAAGCACCATAGACTCCCTAGCGAAATTGTCTCAGATATGGACGCAATGTTCGCAGGAGAATTTTGGGAGTCGCTATATCAATCGTTAGATATGAAAATAAAAATATCAACTACATATCATCTTCAGACGGATGGACAGACCGAAAGAACTAACCAAGTGCTGGAAGGCTACTTACAAAGTTTTGTCAATTACAATCAGAATGACTGGTATCGGTTGCTGCCAAGCCCAGAGTTTGCCTACAACAACTCGGCGACTAATACGCATGGAATGACCCTATTTTCCGCTAATTAGGATATCATCTACAAATGGAGTGGATGAAGGAACGGGAAGTATAAAATCCAGGGGCTACTATGTATCCTCATTGGATGAAGGAAATTCATGACAAGGCCAAAAACTCTCTGGAAAGGTCAAAAGAAGCGATGAAAAAATATCACAAGCGAAGGGCCTCCCTGCAGCCAGATTTCAAAGTTGGGGATAAAGTAAGGCTTAATGCAAAAAATATGCGAACCAAACGACCATCAAAGAAACTGGCACTCAAGATGTACGGACCCTTCAAAATAATCGCAAAAAAAGAAACTAGAGCATATAAGCTAAATATTTCCGACCAAAGGAAAATTCACGCAGGATTTCATGTGTCATTGTTGGAACCATAGCGAGAATCTATGTGACCCGATCGTGAACAACCTCCGCAGGAACCAGAGGAGGATGAAGGTGATATGGAATGGGAAGTTGAAAGGATAGTTAAGAGTGAAATAATCTCCTATGGCCGGTAAGTCAGCAGAAGAACCAGAAGCTTCCAAGAACTACATTATTTCGTGAAGTGGAAAGGATGTTGCAAAGATGAGAACACCTGGGAACCTCGGGAGCATCTTGAACATGCCCAGGAGCTGGTTGAGGAATTTCATAGAGACAATCCAGAAGCAGATCACTTGCCGGATAGAAGGGGTAGGATGCCGTGAACAAGGTTTTCCTGCCATGGCCAAGCAAACGCGGAAGGTTTTTCATCCTAGCACAGTGAGTTCTTAAAGGAACAGAAATGAAAGGTGTTCAAGACGAAACCTTTGCGAAGGGAGCTGATGTTAGGCATACGCCTAACCACGGGCTAGTTAGCTAGCCTTGTAACTTATTTCTTGACGTCAGGTGTTCAACTCTCGATGAGAGCGGAATTGTTATTACGCGATCATAATTTATAATGTTTAATATTACGCTAGATTAATTCACAAAATCTTCAGGTAACGCAGGATTAATTCTATTGAACAAAGATAAGCTTGCATCACTGAAAAGTGATTTATGCAAGAATGAGACAGTGAATCTTTGCGGGATTTATCTCTATGGATAGAGCAAAGGATTCTTCTCAGGAATAAAAGAAAACAAGCCAAATCGATCAGTGTCGCTAAAAGTTATGAGCCAGTCGTTATTGGTGAACCACGAAGTTCCATATAACTGCTACTGCTGATTAGTGCGATGATATTGTTGCCAAGACAGAATAAGGGAAACTATTCGCTAGTTGCTTCCTGCATGGCACGAGACGAAGCTGGCCACTTCGCACTTTAGACACAACTGACTAGTTGGAGTCAACCACGTCATCTTTCTGGCAATCTATGAGTAGAGAACCACTTACCGACGAGCACAGACCACCGGCATCGGGATAATAAGGTGTAATCAGTATTCGTATGATGTTCAAACAATTGAGAACATTTCTCAGGGTCAAAAGGTGTCTGTACCGGTTGATTGATGGTTAATAGATAGAGTTATCTTCGGGAGGTAGGAGATTATATGGAGTTTAGATGTAGAGGCCACGGAAACTCATGCGGGATATAAATATAAGAGTTTCTCACTTCACTTCAGACTCAATCAAGCAACGGAGAAGAGATCTTATCAATATTACATTGTTCTACCAAATCAATACACTTTTTGCATTCCTAGTAATTTTAGTGAACGGAGTTGCCTGCGCTATTTCTATTTATCCTTCTTGATATATTCTCTGGTATTGGGTATTGGCCTTAGCTTACTCTACCGCCTAACACCTCTCCCCACTTATAACCATGGTGGTTCTCTGTCCTCACTGCTATGAGAAAGGGCCTACACCGAGCTCAATGGTTAGCATGGTCCCACCCCTCTTCCCCCGTTCACCACTTGGAGCTCTGCAAAGCGAGGTCCAGCTACCACCGCGAACTGAAAAAGGCTGAAGCAAAACACTGGTCCATATCCCTAGCAATGGTAGACAAGTCTTCCATTTGGACTGCTAGAAGACTCGCAGCAGGGAGGCTGCCTCCCAGGTTCCCCTCAATCCTAGGTGTCAAAGACCCCATCCTCAACAACAAGGCTCTGCGGGATAATATCTTCTCCCTACAACCCTCTGTCAACCCCAGTCCCATCTGTATCGATCCTTCTTTCAGACGCATCACCAAGGATGAGGTCTCAGCCGCCCTCCGTGCCTCCTCCAACACCTCCGCCCCAGGACCAGACAGCATACCCTATGGGGTCTGGAAGCAAGTTAACTCTGCCAACCAATCCATCCTTCCCTCACTCCTCTCTTCCCTCCTTGCCCATGGTTATCATCCTCAGTCCCTCAAAATGCTTGTGGCCTAGTTCTGAACAAACTGGGCAAGACCGACTATGCCTCCCCTTCCTCGTTCCGGGTAATGGTCTTGCTACCCACTCTCCCCAAGATCCTTGAAAGGATCACCGCCCTCTGCCTTACCAACATGGCCAGACGCCTTGGCCTGTTACACCCACACCAGTGTGGCTCCCTAGCGCTTCTCTCCACAAGCGACACCGCACTCATCCTGTCTAATGAAGTCTGCGGCTTCCAAAAAGCCAAGTTAATGGCCCCCTCCTTGTTCTTAGGCATTGAAGGAGATTTCGACAACATCCGCTCCGAAATCTTCCATGGAATGCTGTCCTCGAAAGCAGTCCCACCCTACCTGTCAAATTGGCTCTCCTCCTTCTTACAAAATAGATGCTGCCCCCTGGTATTTCAAGGCTCCCCTGGTACTATGGAACCTGTCTCGGTGGGAGCCCCTCAATGCTCCCCAATCTCACCGCTTTTGTTTCTCATATGCATCTCGACTCTCCACACCTCCCAGCCAAATGGCCTCATGCTGTCCTATGTGGACGACATTGCAATCACCACTGGCTGCCCCTCCTACCAACAAAACATCACCATGCTCACCACTGGTTGCAACACCCTCCTTGAAAAAGCATCCCACCTTCATGTAAACTTCCCTATCCCAATAACTGAACTCATTCACTGGCGAACCAAACAACAACGCACCCTCCTGGCCACCAATGCCATCTCCATACAGGGGCAAACATTCCCCCCATCTCGCCTCTTAAGGTGGCTGGGCTTTTGGTTCACCCCATCCCTCCACACTTTCCCACACTTCCCCACACTTCTGGAAATGGCTCAACCTCGTACAAGGCGCTCAGGCTATAATTCGCCAACTGTCACCACCTGGAAAAGGTCACTCTCCGCACCTGAACCATTGCCTAGTTACCGCCCTAATCTTCCTCATCCTCACTTATGGAGCTGACTTCTTCTTTCTAACTGCAAAAACACTCTCTCAAATGATCATTCTTTAGAACAAGGTGCTTAGATGTTCCACCAATTTGTATTCCTCCACCCCTACTAACATAGTCTATCAGCAAAAATATCTGCTTACGTCCTGTGCGTCCAGTGCGTCAGACGCACTGGACACTCATAATGCTAGCCGCTAACCTGGACGTGATGTCCATACAACGTCACGCCCTGATCTTCATTGTCTTTTGCCCTGTATCCTGGCGCCGTCCTGACACTGACCCTATTCCTGTGCGTCCAGGTGATGTCTGCTCCCGTGCTTTTCCATTTAGCCAACATTTGCCATTGTGCTTTTTCCTCCTACGGACATCAGTTTCTGCATCTTTGCATCTAGTCAACGCCTGATTCCGGTTTTTGCATCCAGACGATGTCTGGTCGTAAGCCTCCTTATCCTCATGACATCCTGATTCCGGCCAGCCAACGCCTAACCCTGCGCTTATGCATCCGGAAGACGTCTGGTTGAAGGCTGCCCTACCCTCATGACATCCTGATTCCCTCCTGCTATCGTGTAGTACCTTGCTCCGTAGTGTGTGCGCTCTTTGCCTGCACCTTCGCCGGTCCGGACTTTCTCATGATATTCTGTAACGCGTTGAGATATATTCCTGACGCCATCCTTATTTTGTACCCGCCATTGTGCCTTTCTGATATTTAATTCATTACTTTCTGATCACCAGAATGTATTCGTGACTACTTTTTTGCCCTGATCTTACTGTGCATATTGTCTAGAATCTCTCTTCGCACTACGTCCACAACCTTACGTCCCCATGCGGATACTATTTACCCTTCAGCGTCGCGCATAAGTTACAACAAAAATAAGATAACTTTCAATGAAAGAAAATAAATTTAATGAACAAAATTTAACCGGGTAATATGGTACACATGGAAGAAAACCCTGGGCTAGTCCGTCCGACTGCCGTCGCCCTGTCCAGACTATCTGAAGACGACACATTCTTGTCCTACGTCATCCTGACCCTGTCTAGGATGTACTGGACGACTGGAGGCGCTGCTGTCAATATCCACCGCCGACACTTCTATCTGCCCCACCCTATCCTCGACGTCCTACTCACGGTGGCAAATTTCCAGTGATACTCAGCTTCCCTGATATTCCTCAAGGCTCAGGGGCTGGCGACTTGGCTGTGATGGACTCATCAGGTGTTTGGGCGTCGGCCCTTCAGTCCACTTTAGTGAATGAGAGGGACTCAGAGGATCTGAATCGAGTAGTCCTAGCTTGCAGGCAATCAATGTCTGGCTGAAATGGAAGGAGTTGTCACTCTCTTGTGACTGATTCGGATGTTCACAGTGTTTCTCCAAGGAGGTTCGTGGATCAGTCTGACGTAACACTAGCAGCAGTGAGGTCTGGTCGGATGCCGGACCTACAAGGTCAGCCATCATCGCTTCCTAATTGTTATCATATCCTTGACCGCTGCCATTCTGCAGCTCTTAAATCGGCGCGACAGTCCTCTGGATTGTGCTGCGAATCTCTCGTAGGATCACTTCCTGAATCGCCTGCAGGCAGTTGGCCCTATGTTTCTCACTGTCACGCAAGCAAGTCTTACATCTCGGCGCCGTGTTAGCCATTCTCTCTCCAATTAATTACCATCAAATTCGCTGGCTCTGACCTCCTGCTGCATCAGGCTTGAAGTGCCTTGGTTTCTGGTATATTCCTGTTTGCCACGCTCGTAGCATATGGTACAATATGGTACAAGTCAGGCAGACCATGGTACCATTGATCGGGTCAAGAAACTCGGGTTCACCTATGTCCTGCCTCTTCTTTCTGGTGAAATATTTACCCTAAATCACCTCCTGAATCTGTGGGGCAAGGAATAGCCTCGTCACTACCTGTGTCGGGTTCTATCATGATTAGTAGGGTCACCATGAGGACTTGCAGAGGAAACGGACCTCATACCATTTCGGGTTGTACATAAATCTATCCTGTTCAAGTGGGTAATCCACCCTACATGCCCTTGCTGCGGGATCCTCCGACAGTTCGTATCACATTACAATATAAGTCTTCAGACCTTATACGAAATGTGATTTTGCTGAGAAATGATTTTGGCGTATCTTTTTACATCAGAATCCCACTGTGCGTCTTGCCGCACACATAAGAGTCGACTTACTACACTTATGCTCAGCTCTAAGGGTCTGATATATCCCGAGTCTGAATTCCTCTCTACTGCGGCATCCAGACTTTCATCACCAGGCCAGTCAAAGCAACACCATTCGGGAGTGGGTCCTCGAAAATGGTGTGCTCCACAATGAATGACTTTGCAAGCTCCAATATAGTCCTTTCTGCTCCTGTCACTAGATTACGCCGCGAGTTGGTTCCTGTGGCATTGCCTCGCCATGGTGTATTTGGACAACTGGCTAGATTAGAGCTATGGATATCTGAAGTGGGAGTACTCTGGCTGTGTAGTGGCGACAAAAATGGTAGCCCACAGGATGATGGAAATGCTAGAGGACTACAGGCCCTCCCGCGACGTAATCGCCCACGAGCCGCTAGCGTCCAAGGAGCAGGATTAGGAACTAGTGACACAGAGGCAGAAGAAATCCAGACCATCTTAGTGTGACCGTTTCGATATTAATTCCTTGCTTGAGACCCATCAGTACATTGTGATGCAGTGCTATCCAGAATGTCGTGTTCTTCCGTATCAAGTTCCGGGTCCAATTCCGCATCATCCGATCCTCGTAAGTTTTGGTACTCGTCGCTACTGTTATCACTTAGAAAAATGGGCTCCGTGTCTTGTCAGCCTTCAAGTTCGGCCTGTGATTCCATATACTCCAGGGTCTGGATCCTGTTCTTCCGAAGAACCTTTGGGGGTCTTGCCTGTTGGGAGCATGCAGTTGCTGGTTGAGATGAGGTTCGATGTAATGACTGAGTTTTCGATGGTGTACCCACGGAGCTGCCTTGTTCATTTTGTTTTGTTCCCGATCTCAATTTCCCGGGTCCTATTGGGTCGGCTCCGACGGCGCGTCGACGCCCGTGCATGTTACCTACTTGCGGTGTTGGCTGACTGTGTGTACTACCTTGTTGCCTATGCATCATGTAGTATATTAATAAATATCACGTCAGCCAAGCTTTAAAAAACGTAGGTAAATTGTGTAAATCCCAAGTCTTGTAGAAATGAGGAGTTTGTATAGTTCATAGTATTCGATAGGACGCGTTGGGTCTTATACGCTAGGACTTACGCCAGGGTTAGGTTGTGTTTCTACGATCACAGATTATCACTCAGTGTCGGATCAAAGATTTGCCTGCAGTTCCACTGGTATTCAACACCCTGTTCTTGATATAGATATTCCCAATTATCATAGGACTTATGATCCAAGGATAAAATAATCAGACGCAATGAAGGTGCTGGTAAGAAAGCACAGTAATATGTACAAATGGTATCAGATTTTTCAAGAATATTCAACATGAAGTTCTTCAGCTACCAGCACCAGTCTGAATGGCATTGGTATGTGTTCTCGAGAGTCAGACGGAACAAGATGTAGCAACTCGAGTGCGAATTAATTAGCCGGAATAAAGGTGTCACGAAAGAAGAAAGCTTGGCTAAATCTAGCTACATATAGTGATTCTTGGCAATGTTATTTCTTGCGAGCCACGCGCTACGGCTAAAAAGGTTTTACGATTATCAAGGGTCATCTCTGAGCCTTGAATTAGCACTGGTGGGCACATGAAAACTGTCTTTAAGTACTCGTACTGACACTGGTGGCAGACACTAGGCCAGATGCCAATGTAAGAGAACCTATGGCTATCACCACCATCACATATTTTACGAGTAGTCCTAGGACCAAAAGGTTGAACTAGCTTGGAATACAAAAGACTGATGTGAGGGCGTCCAATGGTATCATTACGATTTATTGCTATCAGATCTAGCTAACATTATAGTAGAAAAAATAAAAACCAAAGCAAAAATCACCTCCCGCTATTACGACGTCTCCTACTGCGCCGGAGACCTTTACTGGGAGTGTCTGGTGAATCAGGCGCCGGGGGAACAATCACAGGAATGGTGGTCGCAGGAGCCGGCAGAACAGGTGCAGAAACGGTGGTCATAGGATACGGTGGAACAAGCGCAGGAACGGTGGTCGTAGGAGCCGGGGGAACAGGAGCAGAAGCAGGGGTCTTAGGAGTCGGCAGAACAAGCGCAGGAACGGTGGTCGCAGGAGCCGGGGAAACAGGTGCAGAAACCGGTGTTATAGAAGCTGGGGAAACAGGTGCAGAAACGTTGGTCACAAGAGCCGGTGGAACAGGCACAGAAACGGGGGTTTGCTGGAGCTTGCAGAACTAGCGCAGAAATTGTCGTCGCAGGAGACGGCGGATCGGGAATTGGCAGAGGAGCAGCAGGAGGACTCGGGGTGTCCTAAGCGCCATCATTTTCAGACCTGACACCGAGTCGTCTTCGGGTGGTTGGCGCGGCCTCCTCAGGTTGGGGACTGGTAAGGTACTCCGCCATCCAGGGGTGCTCTTGCATTACCTGCTGGAAGAATCTTTGCCTCTCTTGCGCAGACAGCCCCGAAGGCCTGGAGCCCGGATCCTTATCCTCATCCTCGTCCTCTGTGTGTGATTGGTTACAGAGTTAACCGGAAGCAGGTTAGGATTGGGAACTTACATCCTCCTTGTCCTCCTCCATGTATTCTCCCGGAAGCCAGTCTTCCTCTCGCGATAGTGACACTTCCGCCCTTGAACACCACCCCCCGACCTCCCTCGGATGGCACTTCTTTTCCTCGTCCTCCTGCACCCCCCTCGGACGCCACTCCTCCTCCTCCTCCTCCCCCAACTGTTCCTCCTCTTGCATGGCCCCCCCCAATATATCCTACTAGCCAACTGCGATCCCAGACCTCGCAGACGAAAAGTAGGTGTCTGCGGTTGGCGGGGGCGGGGGTTAGGTCCTCTCCCTGATCGTCCGAACAGGCCTCCAGGACTACCGGGTCCAGGGGATGCTTGCTGTCAATAGCAAGCAGCCACACCAGGACATCACTATCTTTATATAAAAAGATTAGCTCTCAGAGCGGGAAAGTCTCAGAGGGCACATGGCTAATAGTGCGTGCGCCCTCACCTGTCACCCCAATGAGATATTGGGGACACCCAATATCCTTCTCTACACTTTGCCCCTTGACTACCCAGAGCACATTTTTCATGCTGGGTATTGTCAGGACTCCCCAGGCGATTCCATGGTCAGATTCAGTGGCATACCAGGAGTAGCTAAGGAAAGGAGGGCCACCCTTCAGGGCTCCTGTCCGGTGAACGATGTGCATCCATATTGCCCATGGGCAATATTTGAACCTCCAATCAGGTGGGGCCACTTAGGAGTTGTGTTAGCACAAGGATGGGAAAAATAAAAAAAGAAATTGGGGAAAACACTTACTCAGAGCTTCCTCAACCTCACCAACAACAGCCTGCTCCGTGCATAGACACTCATTCATCGTCTGAAGTTTCTTGGCCCTGTTCTGTCCCAAGATCCCTAGATGACGATTGAATTTGTCCACATCATCTCGCTGGTGGTTGGTCTTAACAAGCTCGATCCAGTCTGCGACTGTACTAAGAGAGCAGGCATACCTAGGACCGACTCCAGTTGGGAGTTGGTCAGGTGGCAGGGGTCCACAGAGCAAGCTGTCATGTGCGCTCTGATTGCCTCGCGCCAAGCTCTGTAAAAGCCAAAGATGCCGCAAGGTCTCTGGAACCCACACCAGCTTTTGGTGTATGCTATTATGCCCAAGCGTCCCCTGATTGAAGTACAATAATTAATTAGCTTGACATATACTCACAACGCATATAGATGACTATTTTAACTTACGAGCAGTCCTCCACCGCCGGTTCAAAGTGCGGGGGCTCCGCAAACGACTCACTCTCACCACTGGTGATATAAAGGTTAGATCAATTCGGGAAACATAGCAAATATGTAGAATAATTGTTTACCAGGATTGTCGTACCGATGATAGGGCACGTGGCGACGCCATCGCTCTACGCTTGGTGTCACTGCTGTAGAATTCCTCGGGCTCGGTGGCGGGAAGTTTGCCTCTTCTCATGTCACTTTACTGGAGGACATCCGCTGGTTCAAGTTCGCGTCTGAGCGGGAAGTGCATGTCAATAATATTCAACAGATAATTATTGGAGGCAGTGTATCGATATGTTCTCAAAGGCTTTCGTCCAGATTGCTCAGTCGCTATTCTTTTTTTTTGTTTCAATAGACCGCTTCTAGGTTATAGTATGTGCGTGGGGGGACATTGTGACGTTGGGACAGGATGTGAGGACGTTTTTTGGTGCGAAAGCGAAGAAAAGATGTTCAGGTAATGGAATGAGGGAAGAAGAAGAATGGGAAGAAGAGATTGGAGAGCGGTATTTAGGTGACGGAGTAAAGCAGGCCATCATAGGCGGCTGGTGGGGAGAACTTCTTGTAGGGTGCAACGGCAAACAGTGCTAGGGCTGGTGTACAAGCGCAAACAACAACGCCAAGATGTCGTCAAACCTCGAATGCTTTTTTCGAACAGTTTACAGACTAAGCTTTCTGCTCACTATGAAATGTCCTCAGAGAGACTGTAATTTTTTGTCTACATAATACAATTCTAACAGTACTATTGGGATATATATAGACGCTCATGTAAGTTCCATGCACCAAAGTTTATGAAATAAGGTTTTAAGCCTCACACTAGTCCTATGGCTAATGGGTGTCTACTACTCTAACCTACCACGGCCACAGCACTATCTCGGCACATGCTGTCACACTGGACTTAGACGCCCATGCCCATGAAGAATCTCACAATGAAAGACTTCACCTTACGAAAAATATATATACAAGAGATACATGTGCGGAACTTTTTTTTTTTCTTTTTCCATCATATGATTATTGATTCTGGCCCAAAAACGTACATGCAGCTCGCGCTATGGCATACAAGAAGCCTTAATTTCAACGCAATAACAAATGAAATAACAAAACTCAAATAACGCAACCGATCCTTCAAAGCGGGAAAACAAAATCCCTAGCATCACCATCGATGACTAACGTAAAAGGTAAAGCAATCCTAAGCCCAAAACAATAGCCCAAACCAAGAAAAGTCATATGTAAGGAAACCCATCATCATAATCACCACCTACAGCTGACGCCATGGGCACCCAAAAACAATAACAGCAGGTAAGTAAGGACAAATCGGAAAAATAAATAAACCCTCAAGGCCTCAGGAAGAGGCAGGGGAGGAGGATAAGGGCATCGGCGAGCCAGGGAAAGGTGACGCCGGTGGGGAGGCAGAGATCGTGGCAGGCTTGCTGGGTGGGAAGCCAGTGGCCGTGGCGGAAATGTATTGGGCCAAATTGATAATAAGGGGGGCCGAGAACCAAACGGGGGCTTCAGGCACGAGAGAGGAGATACCCTGAAGGTGGGATGCTCTTTCTTGGGCTTTAGCCGGACAGTGAAGGATAGTGTGATCAAAGGTCTCGTCTGTTTCCTCACAAAAGGGGAACAGGGTAGAGGCATCACGGTTGGACTAGGAGGTGTGGGCAGCGAGGTAGCTTTTACCGGCCCTCATCTGATGAAGACGGCCAGCCGAAAACTTAGGCAAACCCATGAAAGCGTGAGGAGTAAAGGAAGGGGGGAACTTGTAGGAGGGGGGGGGTGGCAAGGCAGCCCAGGAAGCGAAGGTGGAGGCGACAACCTTGGTCTTAAGGGAGCCATACGGTGGGGCACCCACCAGATCGTACAGGCGGGGAAGTAGTAGGTGAGGGGAGGCCAGGGGGAGTCTGTCAGGCAGCAGGTCTTTGATAGAGAAGGCAATGGCGTCAAGGGGGAGGTTTCGGCGGGAAGGAGAAAGACCAGTGAACCAGAGGCGGGGACGATAGGAACGACGTAGAGGGGCCAGGAGGTGACGGTGTGAAGGGGCGCGCCAGGAGTCCCAGGTGGGGACAAGCGGATCGAGGCGGGCAGACGCGGGGTTGACATGGGGAGGAGAGCAGAGTAGACGGAGGGCAGCCATCTTTCTTTTGTACTGCAGTGCCAGGGAGATCGGGGGGAGGGAGGCCTCACGGTAGAGGATGGTGGGGGCGGTAGCCCTGAAGAAGTTGGTGATCCATCGAAGGAGCTTGTGCCAGAAAGAATCCAGCTTGCGAAGGATGGTGGCGTTGGGGATAAGGAGGTCAGCGCCATAGGTGAGGACTGGGAAGAGAAGCCCAACAGCGAGTTTTCGACAACACCAGGGGGAAAGTCTTTTCCCAGCCGGGCTGAGCCACTTGATCAGCGCGAAGGAAGCCCAGGCCAGGGCCAGGCGGCGGTGCAAGTGCAAGGAGGCTTCCAAGGTGGGGGCGAGCCAGTAGCCGAGCCAACGCAGCTCTGCGGTTGGACTGAACTGAAGGGAGTTGATTGAAATCGGGTTATAACAGACCGGATTCCGGTCCCTGGATGACGCCAATGGATAAACTCAGTTTTTAGAACTGAAAAAGAAACTCCCAGGGGGGCTGCACGATTGCTGAGGGTGAGGAAGGCACGCCGTAAGAGCCTGATGTTGGAGCGGTAAGAGGAGGAGCCAACCGTGACGGAAAAATCATCGACATAAGAGATAACCACTCCGCGGGGGATGGAGATGTGAAGGCGAGAAACATATATAATAAAGAGGAGAGGAGAAATTGGGGAGCCCTGAGGGGTGCCCACAGATACGGGTGAAAATATTCCCGGAGCGCCTTGGAAAACGAGGCGGCACTGCCAAGAGGTGAGAAAGGAGAAGATCCAGGAGACCATGTACTTAGGGGTGGAGAAACGGCGGAGCATAGTGCAAAGTTGGTGGGAGTTAACGTTATCGAACCCACCCTTTATGTCAAGGAAGAGGGAGGAGACCTTAAGGCCAGTGGTCTGGAGGAGGTAGACGGCATGTTGGAGGATGGCCACTGCATCATAGCAGCTGAGCCCAGCCAGCGAGCCACATTGGTGGAGGTTGAGGAGGGGGGTAGAGCGAGGGAAGGCAGCCAGGCGTTATGCCACGATTCTTTCCAAAATCTTCAAGACTGTTTCTAGAAGGACGATGATACGGAATGAAGCTGGGGTAGAATAATCGGACTTGTCAGGTTTGTTGAGGACGATGCGGTTAGCCTTCTTCAAGGAAGAGGGGTGAAAGCCATGCAGGAGGAGGGGGGTAAGAAGCGATGGGAGGAGATCCTTGTTGGCCCGGTGGATGTTTTTCCAGACCCCATACGGGAT
>QLOI01000808.1:0-52079 GCA_003313605.1 Tuber umbilicatum | reverse complement strand
GCGAGCTGCGTGAACGGGTCTTACAAGTGGTGACCCACAGTAGCCTATCCCCGGATCCCCCTCCCCATACAGGTAGTGGCGGCGGACATCGCTGCGATGATGTCCACGAAACATTCCTCATCCCACAAGTACTGGTGTGAGCTGAGGATGCTCCTCCGGACGGTAGTTGAAGTAAATGTAAAACGAAAACCGGGAAAGCCAAAACACTTTACTGTATGGGAGGTTCGTAGTGCTGCCCCCGGGTGCGATACTGGTTGGGTTGGATATGGCAAGGAAAGATAGGGAGGTAGGGAGGGGCCATATTGTCGATTTTTGAGTGAGACATAATGATACTTCCCCCAGGCCTTGAGTGCCCGAAAGCGGTGATTGAAGGAATATATGGCAAAATAAGTATGTGCCTATCTGAGCGCCAATGCAAACAATACCCCCCCTGTTTTCGGGTGCTCATGGCCCGGAACAAGTATCGGAGGAGGGGGAGGATGCAGGGTGTAATTTTGTCCGAATGGGGAAACGAAAATACAGTACGGCGACTGCAGAGTAGAGCAGAGTAAGCTCGAGAAGGTATGGAGGAATGGGGTTACCGGTAGTTTTGTTCCGGTGTTCGGCGTTTTAGAGAAAGTCTTGTCCGCGAGTGATGAATTGACTATGCTATCGTAGGGCATCGCAGGGTTTGTACCCTATGCAGCTGTTGTCGTCGCACTTTGGCTTTGCCGTGGTGCCCTACCGATATGGATACCCGAAAGAGGGCCCCGCGCATACCGAAAAATACTGTAAGGCACAACCAAAAATGAAAAAAGTTTGGCGATGGGGTGGGGGGGACTTGCTCTTCACTGGTTCCTTCCCGCCGCCGTTCTCCTCCGTGTGTCCTTCGGTACATTACGTTGCTTCGTTACTGTAGAGATATCATAACTTCCAGATAGTACAGGACCTAATAATTGTTTCCACCATGCGAATACAATACATTTATCGTCCACCCTCATCCACCCCACGAGACATCCACATGGCGACTTCCCCTTCAAGCCAGAGGAATTTTATATCTATATCATATCCCCCAATCAATTCCCCAGAACAGTACCAAACTTGGAACCGTGCACTCCCCCCCACCCGTTTATTTGTTTTTCCTCACCCCCATCTTCGTAATCAGAATCATACCCGTACGCGTAAAAGCACACTTCAAGCCCAGATCTCAGCGGGAGGACCACCAGCGGCCTGGGATTGGACAGGTATCGCAGCGAGAACTGCAATACCGGTAGGTAGGCGTTATTTGTATATAGCAGGGAGGAGGGAGGTACAGGAAAGAGCAAAAAGGAAGAGGAAAAGAAAAGAAGGGAGAGGGGCACTTGTCTGATATGATACCGAAACACGGGGGACATCCGGATTCCGGAGGACCATCGCTCGATGCGATATCTTGTGCTATCATTATCACAGTAATTGTGGCCACGGTGGTGTACGAGAATACAACTACCGCATAGTACCCGTAGAGTAAGTGGTACGGGATAGGTACGGCAAACCTTACCCTATGTTGCTCCCTTCCTTCCACCCCCCTATATATTAGTTTCGAATGAGGATCGGTTTCGCGTTAATATTTGCCTTACTGTCTGGACTGGGTGTCGTGACCTATCGATTGTGGAAATAACAGACCTCAACATTTCTTGTTGTACTCTTTGTTGTTTTTCTTTTCGTTTTTTTCTCTCGGCAGAGAGCGGTATTTTGGTCTACTGATGAACCATAGGTTTTCAAACCTGGTCAGAGTAGTGGGGGGGGGGGGCGGTTTGCGAAATTCGAGTTTCCAAGAGAGACGGAAAGTTGGTGCTCGAGTACCGTAGCAGTACCGTAGTCTGTCAACTTGTCGCGTTTGTTGGGATTCTGGGTTTTGACAAGTTTTGCTCTGTGACTGGTGACTGGAGGGTATGAATGCCTACTCCATCATACAGTACAATTGACTTGGTCCTTCTCTCCCTGATCTGCGAACGGTAAGGATTACGGACGGTGCTGGTACTCGAGGACTCAGAGAATAAGAGAATTTACCCAACTCAGTTAAGCTTCACTTACAAGTCATTGGTATCTGCTCCCCTCCACGCTTGCGATATTTGTTCTGAAAACTGGCTTGGTTTCGACGGCGGCTTAGACTGTGTTATCGGATGACTTACTTACAAGTATTAGTACTGTACAGTACGATAGAGGGCCACGGAGTCGCGGCGTCCATCAGAAATTACAACTCTCCATTTATCCGTAATAATATTATTACTATTGCATTGCATTGGCAAAATTGGTGGGAAGGAAGGAGAGGCAAAAAAGAAAACCCCCACCAGGGCTTGGGTTTAGGTTTCGTTTAATGCGTCCCATACTTTTACCATAGATGTGCAGAGCATTGAATTACCGGTATTACATACCGTACTCGGATCGCAGTTGGCAAAACCACAAAAAATGTGGAAGTGAAGGAAAGGAAAAAGCGCACTGTTGATCCCAACAAACGTGCTGCCGTCGAAATTGAGGCTTTGACGTCTGCCATCTAAAGGCCATCACTGCAGTTTTCTGGGTTGTGTCCCAAAGCGTGCTGGAGTACGGGGCGCAGCGGCAACAGGAACAGTGAGCAGGCGGATTTCATCCACTCCACCTCCCTTAGCCAAGTCTAATAGTGAAATATCGCAAGAGGGAAAAGAGTGACCGAGAGTTCCGTTGGAACCAACAGCAACAGAGTTTCGCGGTATGAGCTTCGGAACTCCTTCGGATTCGCGCCGGGGGTCTAAAAACGAACTCTGCCCTCATTATCTTGTCGAGCCAATGCGAGTTCGGAATGACCTTTTGCTGTGGGAATGGTGGCCTCCAATGGCAGCGGTATCCTTCCGATAAAGCATGCGATTCGTCGACCGAGTGCAACCGCTCATTTCTGCTCCGCTTTGTGCAATACCCGGCGCCTGGAAATCCCGCCACAACGTTCTAGAGTAAGCTATCTGTGCTCGCCGTGTGTCCAGTCACGGGGACAGGTACAATAAATCAATTATTGCTTGTTCCGTTTTTTCAGCCAAAAGCAAGCCCGGTCTCAATTTATGCTTTCTTTCTCCTCCTGCCCCTCCCGCAGGCTCTGCTTACTGTAAAGTGGTGTCATTGTCTTGGTTGGTATTCGCTATCGGCCCTGGTACAAGTACCAGATGATGGACGGCTCTCGGCCTCTTGTTATATGTTTACTTTTTGCGGATCGAGTTCCCCATCAATTACGTGCGTTAGCGCTATGGATGTCTTTCCCACGCGTCGGGTGTCGTAGAGGGTAGAACTGTAATGTTATCTCAATCTTAAAATTTGAATCTCAAGGTGTAATCACGGGGCGGATCTTTTGGTTGCGGGTTCCTTCCGGCTACTTGGCCTCCCTATTGCCATAGATGGGAATTTGGGATACAGTAATAGAGGAAACAGCGTGTTTAGTCTAATATAATAATCCAAGAGTTTGCCACGGTACGACTACATATTTCTCTCCTTATCATACCAATATTTTGCCGGCATAATGATCAGTCATAGAGAATGCAAAAAAAAAGTCAATGCATCGGGCTCGAGCGCCAGCATGGCCAAAAAGGACGAGCGGACGAGGCAGAAAAGAAGAAAAGAGTAGGAAGAGTGAGAGAGGAGGTAAGGAAAAAAAAAAAGAAAGTTAAACACTCTTGTCATCTCATCGGATTCCCGTCCTGCCAAGGACGGATAATTCAGGAGGGGGGACGTTTGTCAGACAGATGCGCGGCTGAGAATCTCGTGGTTACCCGGAGGATTAGCCCCAGAATAACTTTTGAATCTGCGGTCATAACTTAGAATGAGATGCCGCACAAAGTGGATGGTGTCGTAGGGAACACTCCTTACCTCCTCAAGATATATACCTACGGCCTTGGTTTGCCTACGAGCACTGTGTAGTAGGCTGTTTGGCTGAGGCTGCCTAGCTGATGAAGCGGAGAAAGGCATGCGAAGTACAAGTATCATACCGGCAAGAAAGACGTAAGCGGTAGCTAACGGCGTAGATCCCGAATGTCAGCCATTATTTGGGAATAAAAAAACGTGTGGTATGCTTCTTGCAGCTGCAGCCGGTTCAATACAGAATGCTACCGTACCGTTTGGAAAGGGGAGACATTAGGTCCGTCTGTGTCCTCCACCGTGGGGGGAGAAAGCGGAGGGAATCAAGAGCGAGCTGGTTTGTTTCTTAGCTTAGAGCGCATTCGAGGTCCGGATGAGGGGTGTAAAAAAGGGGAAGTGAGGAAAGAACGCGGATAGGCTACGAGCAGATACGAGGGGAGAAGGGGGAAGAGGGGGGGGATGGAAAGAAATCAGAGAGGGGCCAGGATCAACATAGGGGGACCCAATGGTACTTCGTACTTGTATCTTTTGTAGAAACCCTTTCAAATGAGAAAACCTTTTCGTTTCGTTTCCCCACCCACACCAACGACAAGGGTCCCCTCTCTAGGAACCCGCACTTCCGCTACTTTGACTTGTCAATTGTTTAGTCTCTGCGCGGTCGTTGCGGCGGGAATTGTTCCAGTCGCGCGGCCATTCAGGTTATCAAGCGAGATTAAAGGTCAGCCATTTTCAGCAATTTCCGTATTTCTCTTCAAGGAGAAGGGCCGAAGGTAGAATAGAAAGAAGCGAGTCGTAGAAGCGTCCTATTTTTCTCGCATGGGTGACCCGAATCACACACGTTTCGTTACGACAAAACGAGACATGGCGGTATTCATCATGTTAGCGGGTAAGGGTTTTTCCTTTCCTTTTGATCATCGGCTTTTTCTTTTTTAGCGCTGTAAAGTACTCGTAAGAATCTTCCATCTTTATCCTCATCGCGAAAGAAATCCCTCCGGGTTATCATCCTCTCTCGTAGCTACCGGGTTTTGCAAGCAACAACAGTCATAAGAGGGGAATTTTTTGGGTGCTTTGCAATGGGTTCTCCGCGCGAAACCTCGCTATCCTGGATGGTCCCTCCTCCTATGATCTTACGATGTTTATATGCAGGATGGGAACGAGCAGGGCATGGCTACAGTGCCATACAGGAGAGATCACAATACAGCCAAGGGTCGAGGCAGATCTCCCTCCATAAATCTAATCAATCAAGTCGTTCCAGCAAATCTTTGAGGCGGTAGCGCGAAAGAGTCAACACTCCAGCAGTGCAAGCACCATAACAGCAGTGCTTGCTGTCAATCACAGATAGTTGTGAATGTGAAATCGGAGAATTGGGGAGAGCGCACGAGGAAAAATCCGGTGGGAATCCGGCTGGCAGACACAAAATCCGGTTCACTTCGCTGTACAAGTACAGCCATCATCATCACCATACGTCAGTTTCTAATGGGTAGCGTCAGTAAAAGGCGCTTGAAGGGTTTTCGTGCAGTACTTCAGCTGGTAAGGCGGCCAGCAAAGGTTGAGACAGAAATGCAAAGTCACGGTTGGTCAATGCAGGGTCACGCACTGCCCACCTCCCACAGATTATGCCCAGAAGCTTCTCCACAAGCGAGATCTCGCCGTAATGTGCCGTTTGCCTCCCCATTCAGCTCGGGGAAATCTGTATTGTGCCCACAAAGTTCCAGACCCCGATGGGAGATGTTCAGGCACAACAAATACTAAGGTCAGAGTGCAGCACCACTCTACCGGTATCACACACGCTGGATCTGTGAAACTTTTGATAGGCATTCATGTGCAGATCTCGGTGCTTTAAGGTGAAATGTGGACCGCATTAGGGGGAGTTCTGGGGTGTATTATCGTATTATCTGCTTCTACTCGTACCGGTGCGTATCGTATATGTGGAATTAAAATATTTTGGTTGCGTGTGCTAGCCCTTGCCCTTGTCGTTCTTCTCATCCCTCGAAGCTCTTTTTGGATAGAATACCGGTACGGTACCGTACTCGAGTAGAAGGGAGGAGGGGCAAATTTGACTCACAAATTTTTGCTCGGCAAAGTCTGGTCACGGCAACGACTGGACGCTTGCTACTTGTGGCTTCTCCCTCCTCGCATGAAGTTCCATCTACTCGAGTATGATTGCCCGCCGCCAAGGGAACACCTCCCAGTCAGGTAGACCTTAATAAAATTTTAGTATGATAATATTAACAAGCAGAGGTTTTGGTGCGCTGTGCTCGAGGTATGATACTGTACCGGTACCCGAGTGCTCTACCGTAGTTAGTGTTGCTGGTGGTCAGGTACTCGCCTCATCTGTCTCTTGACCCCATGTTTTATTTTTTGTTTTTCCAGTCGCTCATTCTGGGCGCGGAGGCAAAGGGCGGCGTTAGTTAGGTCCAGTAAATTTCGTGATCTAGGGCGTCAGCCTTCGTCTTCCACTCTCCCACACTTGGCCTCTTTCCCCCTCCCCCCCCCCCGCAGGCCCGCCGACCTATCGTGTCCCACGGCGACACTCCCCCCAGACTGTATCCTTGTGAGCGACCACTCATGCCCCAAATGTGCCAGAAGAGAGGAAAAAGTAAAGTGCAGAACAGCATGGGCCTTGTGCTGGGGGCGAAAGCCCTTCGGCTGCTCATTGTAAGTATATATCGCGGTCACCTCCCCCGCCGCGCGAGCAGCCGTCAACGTAACCTCTTTGCCGGGTGCCTCTTGCATTTACCCCATAGCAAGCTTTTTTTTTTTCTCGGGTATATACTTGACTGCCTTCCCCCCCACCCCATTCGACTCTCGTTTTTTTTTTGGTTCCCCAAGGATTATATACCTGTGTGTCTACCGCCTCGTGCCTCTCCAAAGTCTAGATATCCTGGACGACCTCCCTTTGGACGCACCAAATTACACAGTAATACACCGGGGCCATTCGTCATTCGTTTTGAATCATTCCTTGATTGTCTGATACCACCGACTACCATCACATATACTACCACCACCACCAGCACCACCACCTCCACTACGGGTTATTATAAGTGAAGGGTTTTGTCTGTGCGAGTTTGGGGTTTGTGTCCGTCTCGTAAATCACGGGCTATACCTTCCAACCGAATCTGAAGAGTGGCCTTCAATTACGAACGGGATGGCTACAAGTTGCCCTTTACCTTTTGTCCCTGGGAGTGATTATCCTGAGAATGGAGGTGGTGAGTTTGATTACACGACCACCAGCCCCCTACTATAACGGCTTACTGATGGATCCTTCAGATACAAACGCTAGAATTTGCATACCGATGCTCTCCGGTGGAGGAACGTGCTGCCTACCATGCCCTAAACAGCAATGGGTGTACCCCGATAGTGAGTTGTCCACGAGAGATGGGCACTGGAGCTTTCCAACTAATGGGGTCTCCTAGATTTCCAGCACTTAGTGCGTTACTCTACAAACGTAAATGTTGTGGGCGTGGGATGTTGCGTTTTCATGCTGCTTAGTTTTGCGATTTTGCCGGTCGAATTCACACATAGACACTACTTGAGTGTATGCCTGGTGTTGGCTATAATGCTAATGCAGGTGCGTGTTGCTCAATGGTTTTGGATAGGACAGGATGGATTGGTAGATAAGATGGAATGGATGGGCTGACGATACTAGATATCTTTTATAATACCTATGGGGAATTCATCGACACAGTGCTTTGACAAGATTACACCTCATGATATGTATTCGAGCATCAACTGTGCCCTTTCCGGTGCTTTCTTATTAGGCGGAGGATGGTGTACGGTCATGTGGGGTATGTTTGCTCAACTCGATGGACTTGAGAATCCGGCTGATAAGTCCAGTTTTTCTACGGACCTTATCACTACACCTTCAAATCTGCTGGCAAGTGATTCCTGGACGCCGCTTCTTCCTCACCGCACAGGCCGTCGGGTGGTCAATACCCGTGGTTTTCTTGGCTGTAGCGCTATCCATAACTGGAGTATCGTTCCGGTTTGGTGAATCATGTCATATCAATTCCAAGGCAGGACTACAGACCTTCTGGGGACCGCTCTTAGCAGTGGCCGCGGCATCTATTGTCACTCAGTCAATAACGTGAGTGACTCTTCTGCTACCTGACCAACACGCAACTGACGTGATAATAGTTTTGGCTACTGCATTCAGGTCTACCTCCGCAGTTTGATGGAAGAGAAGGAAGCAACAGAGCTACGATCGCCGCTGCCATATGCAACTAGTGTTAGGACCGTGACCGCGGGGCAGGCTTTTAGAAGGATTCAGCGGGTTGTTGTACTGCAGTGGAGGGGAATATTCGTAGTGGTTTTGATTCTTGCGGATGTGGTATTTTTTGCGACAGTTTTCTTGCAATTTGATGGGACTTCGGAGAAGACGCCGGAGAATGTGCAGGCAGGGTTCAAGTGGTTGGTGTGTTTGCTTCAGAATAACGGAGATAAGGATAAGTGTTTGGGCGTTGCAGCGGAACTTGTAATATCTGAGGTGACTGCCCTAGCAGTGTTGTACTTGTTATCGGTAAGTTGACCATTCCTATGTGATAGTGGTAAGGCTTGATCTAATGGTGGCTTAGTTTAATGGAATCTGGGCTCTCATCCTACTCGGCAATATCTCCATCCTCGTTGGTTGGTATAACTTCTTCAAAAACATATTTGTTCGGAAGAAGCCAAATGACGAGTTTGTCTCCTTCAACGCCAGACGTCTCTCCGAACCCGAACCATCGTATGAAATGCTTGATTCAGTCAAGACTGGAAAGAGCCAGTGCCCATCAACGCCTGGAAGCTTTCACCCAGCAGTCTTGAAACCTGGACAGGATACCAGCCTCTCACTTTCAATGCCGAGGGAATACAATCCTAACACGTTCTCAGCACAACTCAGGGGCCGTACCGACAGCGACGCATACAGCCATCCATCGAGATTAAGATCTGAGAGCTCGTTTTCTTCGCCGCCTTACACACCATTCAAAGACATTGAAGCAACTGGACGAACGCCCCCGGCGCCTTATTCACCATACAGAGAGTTGGACTCGGCGGGCCGAAGCCCCCCCCTCAAGGAGGGCCAATTTTCGCCATATCGAGATCTTCGCGCTGATAATAAGGACGAAGCACCAGATTATGTTTCCCCACAAACGCCTCAATACCCCCCTGATGCAAAGATTGGAGTGGCTTCATAGAGTCCCTCCGTCAGCTCTTTTTTCCATTCCTTTTTTTATTTTATTTCGGTAATTTGTGATTTAGCGGATGGGTTCGGTGTATCATTGGTTTTCCCCTTCCTATTCTTGTGGCTTCATGGGAGATGGTTCTTTGCACGTTTCTTTATCTTTGGGGGATTTTCTGACAGGCGCTATTTCTTCTATGTTTTGCTTCACTCGAGAACGGGCGGTCTGGTACAATCTTTATGGTATGAAATTGGCTGGCTGGCGGAAACCTGGACGAACTTGTCTAAACTATTCTTTCACCTCTTTTCTCTTCTTGTCTATTATGGCTTTTTATAACCACATCCCCATTTTTTGTATATATTGGCGTAACGTGGAATTTGTTAATAGGGAGATGAGTGAAAGAAAGGTTTCCTCCACATGGGGCTGTCCCATTGGTGTTCCCACGGTTAATCCCTGGGTGCGTATTGAAATGGCGGAACACCCAAATACAGTTACCACTGATTGACTTGTAGGCTAGGATTCCTAAGGTTCGGCCAATCAGTAGCGACTGTGTATTTGGACGCGGTGCGTGTTTGGGTGTTTTTCGATTGTAGTGGTCAGGAATCCGCAGTTCCAGCCGGTACGGTACTATGCTGTAGCGTGCCGTACGATACGGGAATCCATCGATGGTGCGATGACTAGATGGCCAGAGCATACTACTCGAGTAGAGCTGAGAAGACGGCGCAGGGGTCTATCTTCTTTTCCCCTTCTTCTTTCCTCCGCTGTGGTAATACATTTCATAACGAATAATTTTCATAACAGGCACGATTATGACCAGCCAATCAACCAATGGGAGAACCGTAGCCACCACCAGGGGGCGCTGCTTTCGTAAAGTTAAAAAGGGGAGGATTAATGCTGTATCGTTACTTTCTCTCCTCCCTTTCACCTTGCTTTTTTGTACTCTTTTCTTTTTAATATTATATCTCGGGTGGGCGTACTGTACTCGTGGATCTCATAAGAATCCCTTGATGCCAAGGGCCGCCAAAGGACGGACCCTTGGAGCCGAGGTGTCAGGATATCTTTGAAATTCACCATTACAAGCACTACCGGTATACTAGTATCATACTTGTACATACCATCCACCCGCATACCGGTAGTTGGATATAAAACATGCACCCGATCATCTTAACCTCATTCTCATTTTTGATTCCCTCTTCCCTCCCCGGTTTTTAAATCATTACTCCACTACACGGTGAATTTAGGTGAACTTGAAAATAGAATAAGCATAAGAACAAAGTGCTAGAAGGGTTGTGGCCAATCTCACCCCACCTCCCTTCCCCCCTACCCCCGGGATACGTTCCGGTATGCAGTGACATGTATGAATGTGCTCCTGTCCGGATGTTGAAGCCCTCCCATTCGTTTGGGGAACACTAACCCTAGAAACCCCATGCCCCAGAGGGCCCAGATTTGACAAGGTAAGAGCCCTAGAGTGCACTGGGTATCGTATCATAATGGGAGTGCGATGGATATTTAGAGAGGTATCATAGTTGCCATTATTTGGGGAGGGGGGTGGATATACAAGCCGACCTAAAGTATCCGGACACCTTGGCACTGTTGCTGCCTGTCTTGGCGCCAAGGTGTCCGGATACTTTTTAAATCCGCTAGTAATTTAGTAGGATTCTACTCGAATATTGTGGCAGTGGAGGTGTCATAAGGGGGGGAAGACCGTAGATTTCTTCTATCGCCAAGATGGTACTCGAATACAACCGTCTTTCCCATTTTTTCTCTTTTTCTTTTTTCCCTTCCATCGGTACTGTACCTGCTCAAGTGATCCTGTATCACCAACACGCGCACACTCGGGTATGGAGGTACTCGAGTAAAGTGTGATAGGGTAGACAAGGGTTCAACACGTCAAAGCTTCTTACCCTTCCCGGCATCCTTCCTACCGGATTGAACAATTTTTTACCCTTGACGGTATCGAGCGCTCGACTCTCGAAAACCCCTCTCCACCCCCACCACCAACCTCCATACCCGAGCGTATGCACGCTGTGCGGTACTGTACTGTACCGTAAAAAAAATTCTTGAATTCCACCATCTCCGGCAGCCCTGAAATCTCCGGATTCTTAGTCGAATAAAAAAGGCTCTTAGGAAGGGATGGTCAGCGTTTTCTAGACGCTGTATGGGATCGACCCACTGGACGTGCTGGAATCTCGTTAACCGGTATTCGCAATTCCTGTTAACCTGTCAAACTGGACCCGTCATGGGCAGACGGGTTGGTTTCCGCCGGTAATCTGGTAGTCGATCCCAAGGAGTTTTTGCGGTGCGGTACGAGTACTCGTAGAGGCACTCGTGTTCTCCCGGTCAAGGTTTGACTCCCCCATTTGTTCTAGCGGGTGGCATAAACTCCGGTCCGATGAAGGGATCGCCTCACCAGCGATGTGTGCTCAAGTGTGATACTCTATTATGGCTAGCACGGAGGTTGAACTCTTCAAGGGAGAACAGCATATGTCACAGGCCAGAAACCTATATGCTCCAGTCTTATAAACTTGCGGCAACTTGATCCACCAACGGTTCCCCGAATAGTTAGTCTCCCATACCCGTCGCGCACTAGTCATAAACTTCAGTGGGAGGAAAACTTTTTGCTATCCCGCTAGGACAAATTAGGTGCCAAAATGTTGGCTGGGAAGCCACGAGCGCGGTAATACATCACTTCAATTGCCGAGTTTTACTGACGCCAGAGAGTGATACGGTAGCCCCGGTAGGGGAACGTCGCCGTGGAAAATTTGCTTGCGGGCGCTGCTGGGTCACCATACCGCTACCTTACTCACCAATGTAATTAGGGTCTATCTACCGTAGTGCGGGGTCGCGGAGTTGTCCTTCTCCTGTCGGTATCCTGTCATTCTTTCCCTTGCTGATGAACTCCACATCATTTCAGCACGCGAGTTAATCAAATTAGCACGGGTTTGGCCATGCTCTGTCGTGGCGAACTATTTGGAATTGGTACCCATACGTGGGGAGTAAATGGCATAAACTAGACTGAAAGGAGACACATATATTACGGGTTATGAAGCCCTGAAAAGGGAAAAGTCCTTACAAAGGTAGAGTTGATAGTGTACGCATTGGTAAGAGGATTGTTGTTATAGCAGGGTGTTTGGAGGCAGGTATTATAAGGAGATATGGCGGGGGGCAAAATACGTTCGCATTTTTATCAAGCCCCAACACCGAAAAAATGTGAACGTATGTTTGCCCCCCGCTATATGCAGAGGCATTGGATAAGAGTGGGGAACTGAGATAACGATAGAAGATACACAGCCCTTCTCCCCTCAGATACTTAAGAATGTGTTTTACTTGCTGCTTCCGGCAAACTGGTAGCTTATACGGGTGGTACTTCAATATAATCCTACTATGCCCTTTTGTTGACTACCTTTCCCGTATTTTTAACAGGTATATTGTCAAAACAGTAGGATAAACTAGGCAGAACACACAGGAATTATCTTATCAGTATTGAGTATGTCGAGGATTGATTTCAAGGAAGCTTTCCCTTGGCCCCACCAACTTTCGACCAAGACCACCACACTATTTCACTTGCTAACATTACTCTATCTTCCCTATGTGGGTATCGAGCTATAACCACTCTTTCTCCCTACAACTTACGGCCTTGCCCCTCCCCCCGCCAGATCAATAATTCGAAGGCAAGGCAACAGATACACTCACTCATTCCCGCACGTGAACTGTCGATATGGCCGATGGTAGCACCATGCACTCATATATCATATATCACTTACGGAAAACGCGACCGACCGTTCGAACACCATTTTGCATGGATCGTAGTGGAGGGACCGCCCCCTCACAAGACGGGTATTCAACCTCCCTTTAGGTGAGCACATGCGGTAGTTGCGATAAGGGTTTTTATCAACGTTTATAAGCCCACTGAGGAATTCGAACTCAATGGTTGCCCAGTGGGGTAACCCCCCCGAGTGAGATTTTATGAGAAGGACGGAAGGTGCTTGTTCTAAAGAAGCATAAGAATGAGTACCATGTCAGAGGTCTGTGGAGATTATGCTCAGACAGACACATACCCAGCTGAAGGATTAGTAGGAGGTGCTGTAGCTGGGTGGTTATGTAAGTGGGGATTGCGAAAGGGCTAGCGGGAGGATAGGAGAGGTGTCAATTCGGAGTGGGAAGGCGAGAGTGGAAGAATCCCTATATGGTCACGCAGATGGGCATATTTGGTCCTAGGATGGCCGGAGGTGAATTAGGTACGATGGCCTTCGGTTGAGTGAGTGAATGGTGTGTTCTGGAAATTGGGTTTGGCTTGGGGGGATACTCGTTCCTATCATACCTAAATTACTCACAGTAACTATAAATGTTTATGATTATTTAGTACGGGCGCGATGGCGGACACCGGGCAGGTGCTGTACTGCCATGATAGCAATATATAAACAGTTAAGATGACCCGCTCTGACGCGCTCCCATCCGATATCACGAAGATAGTGCTGGTATTCCCATGTGATTTTTTTAACCTTGTCTCCTTTTCCACTCCGCTTCTTTATGATCGGTACACTGCGGGGTCTGTCCCCCCCCCAATCGCTTCTATCATACAGTACTTTTTTTTAATCTCTCGGTTGCCGGTTCGCGATGTGGGGTCGCCGGACAAATTACTCCTCAAAATATCGGTAGTACAGTACAATAGTAGGGCAGGACTACCGTAGGGATACAGTGGACGGACGGACGGTAACGGGTACGGTGTGATACCATAAGCAGCCCTCGCGATCAGCGGGCTTCTCTTCTATGCATTCCGGCCACGCCGAGGTCTTTGGATGTTAGCCTTAACTTACCCAGGCCCCCCCCCGTCTATCTATCCGAGCGGATTCGCCCATTGGGCCATCTAGTGTTATAAGACCCGGGTTATAATCGCTCCCCTGTCGGATGATACACTGCCTTCACCCGACCAAAGTTGCCCTAATTTCCCGGAGGGCAGGTTCACAAGGTATCACTCGCATAAAGTGTTTCTGTTGACGATGAAGGAGGAAAAGGTTCAGTTCAGCCGGTATAGTGCTTTGCCTGAGGCTTCTGGAAGGGGTTCGCGTGGAGTTGTAGACCAGGCCTATTTGGCCGGTTTGCCCTCAGGCTGAATCGACGGAAAGGGAATCCGTGGAGAGATCGGAGCATGCAGAAGCTTGATGGTGGTGCCCTGTCCGGGATATGACTGGTGTCGTCGCGTGGTCTGTAAGGTGATTAAATCTTGTGACCCGCTATGTGGTGGGTACAGAAGGGAATATATGGCGTAAAGACTTTTCTCGTTAATCTGGGCTCCGGTGCTTCCGCGGGATGGGCTTCGGGGCGACCGCCGGGGTCCAGTAGGTTAAGTGTGTCGTTACAATTTCCACTCACGGGCAGTCCGACCCCGCCACACCTGTGGTATAAGCAGTAGGAACATCGAATATATCGAGATGAAGAGTCGGGGCGAGTTTTTTTCTCTTTCCTTCCTCGCTATGCATTGCATTCCACCTCTTTCCACCCCGACCCACTCCGCCCAATCCGGTGCGCGCATCCGATTAACTACCGTAAAAACAGAAATAATTGGGCATGACGCTAGGACGTCCAGAATTTCCCCTTTGGATTAGGGGGGGAACACACAGCGAGAAGATCCCCCTTCTACCCTCACTTGAGACGGGAAAAAAATAAAAAAACCCAACAGGCCTTACTAGGAGAGACAACTCCAACGTCCTAGCGTGGTGCCCAATTATCATATTTCGTCTTTTAGGGTATTCCCCCGCTCCCTTTCACACACAGAAACACACAACCGACCCCCACTAGTAATCTCCTACAATGGACCAAATATGCAATCCACTGACAGTAGCCTTCCAGCCTTTTGAATAAAACCGGACAAGATGAATCCTCCACAGCTTCCTAGCCCAGGCCCACATCCACGGTATATCATGGGCTGGACTTGCGGGGGAATGAGAGGGGGGGGTGGAGGCATAAATATAAGCGGGTAATACCCGGCCAGCCGAATTTCGGTCCCCACTACAATGGCCCGACCGGCTGTTGATACGTGAAGATTCGATACTTCCCCCACCGCCACTGGTACCCCTCGGGGGGTCGGGGATGGAATGGTTTGGCCCCCTTTTAATCCGAGTGACACTTTGTGAACGGGTTTCCTCGTGGTTTTTTTCTTTTTCGACACAATGATAGTGGGTGGTGGGCGGTAGCAATAGAGTGATATGATAGGAATATGGTAAGAAGAGGCGTTATGATGCCTCTTTAGTATATTCGCAATAGATTGCGGGGGTAGAGGAAGTGGATACCGGTATGGCAAAATCCCGTATCCGTTGTTTTTCTCCTACGTCCTGTGCTCTCTGACGCTCGGGCTTCGGAAGAAGAACTTCCGTTTCAGCCACAGAACAGCACATCGTTGGCACAGGATCAAATTTTTTTATCCTGAAAACAAAGTTTGTATTCTCCTTTCCACTGCGGATAACAGGAGGAACCCCCGCAGATTAACCATCAGAAGAGGTCATGCAGAATATCATTCGGTGCTCAAGCTCACCATTTCGGGATGAGGAGGTAATAATCGAAAGGACGGAATCGGGTTTACTGATGCGATGCAGCCGATAGTGCTAGCGTATTATCACTCACGAAGCGCGTGATTGAGGTAGATATTCCCCTTCTAAAGGGAATTCTGTGGGAAACATTTTAAAGCCCAACTTTTTACCTCCTCACTGCGATCTAGTGTGATGCACGGTTTTTGCTAAATCGATTGCGAAATCAAGCATCCGATCCCGATTTGACGGGATCAAGGGTATATATCGTGCTGCGAAACCGGCAGCTCCGATTGGACCCCTTCCGGGTTGAGTGGATTAAACCATGGTCTATTACCCTAGGCACATTTTCCCAGCTCGTGAATCAAGCGGCCAAGGATTCCAGAGCAATTACTCCCAGCCGAGGTTCGGTATTAGTCAAACCGGGCGTTCGCCCGAAAGCTATCGCGAGTCACTCGTGAACCTTATTGCTGGCGGCAGTTTACCACTCCAGATCGTTGTGCACCCTGCTTCCTGCAGCTCTGTGTCCCATTCAAATGAGTACATATTTCTTACTATTTATGCTTTATTGCTAGAACATTTGAGGCTAATGATGCTGAGTTTAAATGGAAAAACTCTCATTCTTTTGCCACAAATAATTAAGAATGATATAGCCCAACGTTTCGCCGCGTGAGTCCATCAAGTTATTACCTAAGTTAAATCTTCAATCTAAATGCGTTTTTCTTTTGACTTTAGATACATACATAACACTGAATCTTCCTGACTTTCTCGGAATTACCATTCATTAGATCGATGAAAAACTACAAGCTCGTTCCAAACCACTAGACTCTGCTAGATTGGAGGAAAGTCATACTAGCCACTATTTAGTTATAACAGTGCGAGAGGTATTATCCATGTATGATATTGGGGGGGCACGCTCGCTCAATCACCTGTGGTAATGCTTCCAACAAGATACAATACTAGCGCAGTTACCAGGTTTGGCTACAATGGTTTTTGTATCCCACAGCGAGGGCTACACACACATCTTTGTGCCATAGACAAGGGACACATGGTAGGAAAAGAAAGGGGGAGGGGGCCGAAATGGATACAGCGTTTCAATCCCTGAGCTCGGAGTTATATACATTCTTCTCTTTCTCTTCTCAAGACTTTCATACACAACGTAGAGCACATATAATCGACCCGGCTGTACAGTAGCGATATTCCCACTCTAAGAGGGAGGTACCAAATCCTAGAAATGCGGTTGTGCAGGAAGGGTTGAAAACCAAATTTGATCAATGCCTTTATGCTCAAACAATGCAAAAGGCATATAAGATAGTCGCAAAATCAGGGGGCCATTTTATTCGTCGTCAACAGAGCAGTTGGCCACCTCAAAATGCGTTGATAAAAACTTGTCAAACACGCTTTCAATCAACTACTCTGCTGAACAACCCACAAGAAAAAAATCACAAAATGTGTTTTGAAACTGATGCTTTGCTTGATATATCCTTTCACGTGATATTAATACCTATCAATATAACTCTGTAATGGCTCCCGGCAATTTTCCAAAACGCACATTCATCTCAACCTCCTGAACTCGATCGAGGACACAGACAGAGTCAAAAGTTCTCACCAAGTGTAGTCCGGGAACAGGAAAGCCCCCCCCCCACCTTTAAGCTATTTTCGGAAGTTGAAAAACCACTGCCGTCCTCATTCATCACTGCAATCGGAGGCCCAAAGTGCTAGGTCGAGTGATACAGATGATTCAAAGTGTGCTAGGGTTCGTGGCAATCAAATACTTATACTCTCAGGCTAGTTATCTTACTATCACACCGGTGTACGCTATCCGCCAAAAAATTACGTGTACTGTCTAGACCATCTCACAAGGTGCTCTATAATCTCCAAGTTCCTTTTGAGCTAGATTCTGTTCACAAGCCCTGACCTTCACAAAATCGCGTTCAGAGAGTTGCTACCCTGGTATTTATGAACCTCTGTCACGAACCAGTTCCTTATTGGTAGCGCACCGTCCGTTTACGGGGAGTTTCGCAAGCTTATACCTTTTTATACGCCTACAAGTATTACAGTATATTTCTTTATCACGAGAGCACGCAGCGGAACGGCGGTATCCGCGGTGGCATAAAGATATCTGTGACCCATGGGGATGATCCCACCAAGTTTTACACATGCTTCTACCTTTACCGTTAGTTTAACTTGACGGGCATTAGAACGGCTTTTATGACCACACCTTTCCTACCTCCCCTACCCAGCGCCCAAGTCCCAAACAAATCCACTCACTCTACAGGCGTGCCATTTATTATTCGCACCAAGACTCGATTCCTGTTTGCCTCCTAGAGGGTACGATACTCTCTTGTAGACATCGCCGTTCATTAACACAGGAAATTTCGGAATAGGAGCCCCATGCAGAACCGTCTACGATGCATATTCGTCTCCCCGCCCTCTCTCGTCTCTTCTGGAGTCCGGGGATCAAATCGGAGGTTTCCGGTATTAATTAAACCTTCTTCCCACCATTATTGACAAAACCGATCCGGAGTGGTTATGATTGCGGAAAACCTCTCTTTGGCAACTCCCCCAATCCCGTATGGTCAAGACTACGCATGTTAGGACAACTTTTGTATTCTTTCTTCAGAGAAATAGAATGACCCGTAATAGGCTTAGGGGGGTATTTCTTAGATATACAAAAACTCGTATCTAAGTATTGGAAAGAAATAAATAGTATGTAGCCTTATACCATTTAGCTCTGCTATGAGCATCAAAGGGGTGCAGGATCATGAGCCGAACAATAACGTTTCAGTCCCTATCCGTAAAATTTGGAACTACAAGTCAAGTTAGTATGATGAGCAGGTGATATCGAGTGATAGAAGAATCCCTTGTGCTCATTGCCCAAACCATACCCATATAAGTAGCAAAGCCACGCCAGCGAGCGGGTGATATCCAGTGACGGGATCACCATTTTATGTTTACCGTCAGGATAAAGCTCCCAGTGCATGTATGTTAGGATGGCTGATTTTCGCTAGAGCCCACCATGGGGTACCGGCAATTTATCGTCCAGTAAAATAGACTGTCCGACACCACCCCACCTTAATTAAGGAGCCAACCCTGAGCACGAGGTTCAGTCCACCTCTTGAGAAGTACACTAGAAGGTTGAGCTTTGGGGGGGTTTCGGGCGTCATCAAGCAGTTTCTCTCAAACTTACCTATGGGAGATTCAGAAATGGAAATTATGGCTTCATAGGATAACCCTCTCGGGATATTCCCTGCAACTGCTTAACGGGGAGTAATGCTTAGTGAGACTGTATTATCACAGGAGGGGAATTCACAGTGAAATCCTGCACCGCCATCCTTCCGCGAATAACCACCAATAGCACTTGGACACACTCAGAGGCGCAGCAGGTGGAGACGGCTTACATTTAGGACATAAGCTAATTTTATACTTGGGATTTGACTGCTCTGCGAGAGTTCCTATCGCGTTCACAGCCGGTCGCTTGCAGCAATGAAGAAGCAAAATATCTCAGAAGCTAAAAACTCACGGTATGTCCAAGATGATGGCTTTTTTCGATCAACATCCACCTCTATACTGTGATACGGTATCACATCTCTCCATACGTTCTTGCATAAATATTCACAGCTTACTCATTTGGCCGCAGCAGCAAATGCCCTAGAGGAGTTCAGGCGGGCAGTTATAGTACGCTCCCATGAGATATATTTCCGTCCGCCAAATTTAAAATTATTCCCAAGGTTGAGTTTTCAGGACCAAACCTTGAGGAAACCTTCTGTGTTAGCATAATATCGCACGTTTGCGCTCTACAGTATCCGTCGATAGCAGCACTTGTAATTTACCACAGATCAGCGCTTGGATACTCCATTATGTGTGGGGCTTTTTCTATGACTGCAGCTACAAGCATGATATCGGTCCACAAATTTCTGATTGCTCGAGTGGACTGCTCTGAGGTATCTATGAGGTTGAACATGGATCGCCACTTTTCTTCAGCTCCCTCGAACTTCCCCAATCGCTCCCAGTCAATAACCCATCGCGTGCGCCATCCCAAGCAGTGGGGAACAAAAAATGTCTCAATATCGCATCAATGATAGCACAAACTGCCTCAATATAGCTCTATCAATAGTTTGCGGAACAGCTTTGCTATCGGTGATCAGCCACGAATATGGGCCAGGCTATCACCACTGGTGCCCAAGTTATGGCATCAGAGTTCAAGACTGCGGGTTGGCAATGTGGGGGGATGGCCTCAGCAACCTAAGGAATTCAGAAGCTAGCGCGACGGCAGTGAGGATGGTTGAACCCGGTAACACGTTCTTGTTTTGCTATCGAGATCCGGGGGTTGGCTGGTCCAACATCGGGCACCAAAGAGTACCCTCGAAAACCAGAAGAGAGAGGTCAGCGCTGACAAGCCATGACGTTAGTTCCCTAGCGATAGATAGGTGGCGCAATCAGCCCGGAGAGCGAACCACTCCGTAGCGTGATTTTACCGGACTTCGCAGCAAAATCTACAAGTATTCAACCCAAGAGCTATCTCCGTAGAGCTAAACGCTATAATACCACCTCATAGCTGGGCCTATCCGCGCTATAATACAACTTTATTGAGGGAGGCTAAGGTTCTCGCAAGTAGTCTCCCAGAGGGCCAGGATTTCTCAACCTCCCGCCTTTTGTGATGACACACGTTCGATAATAATCCACAGCGAGTCTGTGAGGAGAATTGAGCTCTTGGACTTCTGCTAAGTGCACAAGGATTGACTTGTTCCTGGTGTCTTAGCCGCTGCGCTAGCTAGATACTTCAGGTGGTGTTACCTTGAGAAGGTGGCTTATCCTGCCGACAGGTAGACTATGGTGCGGAGACTGATACACTCTCCAGAGAGGAGATATTATAGACACCGATCACTAGTCGGTAACAACGAGATCCCGTTGCGTTTAAAGGACCACAGCCTAAACGCCAATGATAAGGAAGCTAGGTTTAGCGGAGAGTGCAACAGGATTCGGACGACACACGTACTAATACATTAACCAGTGTATACAATTTTTCTGACAATGTGATATTATTATGACAACCCCGTTCAGGACATTGCGCCGGACTTTAAAGTTGGGCGTCAGGAGTATGATGCAGCGATACGAGCAATGGAGAAAAACCCATCCACCCGAATGACACCTAATGACTTGATGGATAAACACGTGATTTACCCCAAAACGGTTAGCGCCAAAATCTCCCCTCCAACGTCGCGTCACCCCCAGCCCGCTTTCACGACTGGACTCACACCAGCACAACCACGATACCCCCATCAAACACCCTCCAAAATGTCTACAACGCCCGCCGAACGAGCTCCCGCGGTACCCGCTCCCACTGCCGCCCCGGCCACCGCCGCCGCTCCCGCCGCGCTCCCGGTGGCGCCAGACAAGACCGGCATACCATACTACGAGAAGATTCGCAAGGAGCTCCGAGATATGATACAGCGGAAGCGCGGACTGGACAAAACCCTCGTGAGCCCCCCCTCCAAAACCCATCCCGATCGCGTACGCCCGGTGACTGACGCGGTATAGGCCGTGTACGAGGAAAACATCGCCAAGTGCGAGATCACCTACCTGGAGGATACCCAGAACGGAAACATCGTCAAAGGATTCGATAATTACATCAAGGGGACCGCCGCCAGGAGGAGGAACAATATCGGCGATATGGACCGCATTTTCTCGCACTCTTCGTTGACCTCTGCTGCGACTAGAGTTTGTTCATCCCCTTGTCGAGAAGTGTGGTCACGTGATATCTGATATATTTGCCTCCAAAATAGCACAGGCAGCAGGAGGATGCTACGCCCGTTACGAATAGCTCCACCCCTACGGTTGCGGAAAATGCACCGAGAATCGGAACCACGGTCAGGAACAAGAAGAAGAGGAGAAAGGGCGATGACGAGTCGGAGAGTCCGTCCGAAGTCGAGACGCCTGGGCCGAAGCGCGTGAGGATTTCGTTTTCAGGACAGGGTGGGGCTTAAGTATTACCCCCCCCCCCGTCGGTCTGGTATCATAGAAGCGGTATGACATACAGGGGAATACGTCTTCCCTAGAGCTGCACTACATTAACTACTTTTTTTCTGTTTCCTTTCCCTTTCTTTCTCGCTCTGGGCTGGGTTGGCGTTACATCGGGGTTTTGTGGTTTGCTTCCTATTACTCTGAAGTCTAAAGAGGGGCTATGGATTGCGAAAGTGGTTAAATACTTGGTCGGACCTTGCCGAGTTGTGCTTTTATACGTCCTTTGGACAAATATTATTAGATTTTTGATGGTGGAATGCATGGTTGTACTAGTACATTTAAGACAGCGCTCGAGTACAGGAAGTCACCTCGCCTCATGTAAACCTATGGGATACCGTAGCGAGTTCCAGGGTTAATATTTGGTGAATTTTCTGAATGCGGTTCAGGGACCTGGGAGAGTATCGCGACCGAACTATGGCTTCAGGGGAATATGGACACCAGCCGAGAATCCCAACAGGGAGCAATTCCAAAGCAACTCGAGTTCGTATTTGAATGGCCGAGCAAACTGCGGTGCTGTGCTACACGCGACACCATCACAGCAACTACGGCAGTCGATTGCAGCGTAGACCAAGTATGCCGCGTAACATTTACGTTCAAATCCCGCGACACTAAATGGCCAAGGAAGGCGCACTAAATTATCAGTAGACTACCGGTACCCTACAGGTACTTGCAGCTGTTAACAAACTGACGGAACACCGGGCGAGCGAGACGACGCATCGCTCGCGCACTACAACCTCCCCCCCATCACCACCCAGCCAGTATCATACATAATAGCTTATTCTCCTTCCTTATTTTAATAAATTTAATAATGGGACTTATTCTTCGAAGTCATAGTCTACCCATAAACCTATCCCTTCTATGCATCCCAGTGGGTGGGCAGGTGGGAGTGTGCACGGGTTGCATAGGGGTCATGCCCTTACTCGAAATCCCATCACCACTGTTCACGAGACAGTTGCAAGGGGAGAGGAGAAAAGATATCCTATAAGGGCCAGTTTGGCAAAAACGGAAACCGTTCCGTCTGTGGACCGTTTCCTTCCCTTTCCAGGCGGAAAAAAGGTTGATACTCACAGCCCATCACGTCGTTCCACAATCCCAAACCTCCCGCCAAGCACCGTTTCAACGCGGTTCGCACCCAAAAAATCTCCCAATTCCAGTTCAATTCCAACCACCCTCTCCTCCCCTCTCCTCGCGTCGAATCCCCCTCGCGCGAATCCCGACAAACCCTTCTCTCCCAAATGGCCGCGGCAAAAGGGGAATGGCGCAAGCTGCCCCTGACTCTCAGCGAGCTCTGTCTATCCTCCGTGCTCCGCTGCGGACAATCTTTCAGGTAATTTTTACTACCCGTAGGCAACTACCCGCCAGCATCCCGACAGGAACTGGGAGAAAAGAAGAGGAATGAGGTTAACGGTCGGGTCGATAGATGGAAAGCTTCCGGTCCTGGTGAATGGTTGTTTCTTCCGTGCTCTGCGATTTTTGTTTCGTCTGTTCGGGCGTTGATTTGTTTTCAGGACTTGCGCACTTAACGGGCGAATCTTGACGCTTCGACAGGACGACTCGCATTTGCACTACCGTGCTGTATTCCCTGTGACCGCTACGGCTGCTAAGAGCGATGATACGGTGGGGCTCATCCGCGACTACTTCAATCTGGATATCAACCTCACGGAGCTCTACGAAAGGTGGAGCGCTGCGGACGCGCACTTCCTCAAGAAGGCTGTGCACTTCACGGGCATACGCATGCTGCGACAGGATCCGTGGGAGAACTTGGTGAGCTTTATTTGCTCGTCCAACAATAATATCTCGAGGATCTCGCAGATGGTAGTGGCCCTTGCTTCAGCACTTTGTCTATCTATTTATGTCCTAGGCGGCTGACGGGTGATGCGATAGGTGGACAAACTGTGCACGACTTTTGGCCCCAAACTGGGTGAGGTTGATGGGCACATTTACCACGACTTCCCGTCACCGGGAGCATTAATGGGCGACGGGACAGAGCAGACGTTGAGGGAATTGGGATTTGGCTACCGGGCAAAGTATATATCTACCACTGCGAGGATAATAGCTCAAGAGCGGGTGGTGGGGTGGTTGGATGGGTTGAGGAAGGTTGATTATAGAGATGCACATGAGGCCTTACTTGGCCTCTCCGGGGTGGGACCGAAGGTTGCGGATTGCGTTTGCTTGATGAGTTTGGACAAGGCTGAGGCTGTGCCCGTTGATACTCATGGTTTGTCCATCACCCCATCCACCCTTTGTGCACACAGTTGGTTCAAAGCTGATTGGAAATACTGTATGTTAGTCTGGCAGATCGCGCAGAGAGACTACGGCTTCGGTCGTGGGAAACATAAGAGTTTGACTAAAGCTACTTACGAAGCTATTGGGGACCACTTCCGCAAGTTATGGGGACAGGAAGCTGGCTGGGCACATTCGGTTAGTGATACACTTAAGTTATGGGTGGAAAGATGTAGAACCCAGCATGGTGGAAGACTAATCATGGGGGCGATTATAATAATAGGTACTTTTCACCGCGGATCTGAAGGCCTTTATAGATGTCAAAACAGAGGAAGTGAAGACTGAGGAAGTTCAAGTGGAGAAAACCACCAAGAGGACGACGGCTAGGAAGGTGAAGACGGAAAACATCAAAGAGAAACCCGAAGATGGAGGAGAAGACGCAGGCCTCGACCCGGCATCGGTGGATGACGACAATAAAAAGGGTGCTAAACTGGAAACAGTGGCCGAGCAGAAGGTGGTCAGGAAGGCAAAGAGGAGTCTAAAGTTGGAAGTGAGGGAGGGAGACGAGAGAATGTCTCTGGAGCTGGAAGGCGTGACCACCCTTGCTGATAGGGTGAAGCGACGACGGAGGCGTTAGATGGTCAACGCACCATGTGGGCTGATCGTGGGCAAGGGTGAGACAGGCAGATTTCCCTAATTTAGGAACTGGCCAACGCTTCTCTTTCTTGGTGATAGAGAGTCAACCCAATTAGAGAGGTTCATCTGGTGATGGCCAATGGACGAGGGTGCGATGTATCCCGTAGATTACCGGTTGTACGAGTTGTACGAGTAGAGGGGATGCTATCCCGAGAAAATAATATCCTATGTAATTGGTACACGAAATTTGCACTAGGGTACATATATCAATTACGATACTCGTAGCATACTGGCGCTTGTGTTGGAAAGGTTCAAGTTACTCGTGGTAACTTTTTGGTTTTTGGTGAGGGTTGAGCTGGTCACGACCGTCGCCCCGCCCGAGTATTATTCGACCCCACAGATTTGCTCTGTAATCAATCAAAGGTACAAGTACTATGTAAAGCACAGCCCGGCAGCTTAGAAGCATAGCACAGTACTCGTACAGTAAGGTATCGGTATTCACAAAAGTTAATCGTAGAAAAAGAAGAAAAACTCCACTCGATGTTCTTTTCCTTCAAATTTTTTTTTTCCTTTTCATCGCATCGGATGTCGAAAGGGGTCCGGGGGGAATAAACCCCCCCCCCCCACACACTCTCCGAAAAGGGTAATCCCACTCGCGGAAACGTTGAGCGTTAGAGCGCGTGCGACAAATCAATGAAACGGTCTGGAGATTGCAAAACTATCCGGATGAGGGCTGATGTTGGTCTTTTCTGTTCTTACTTCTTGTCTCTTATTTTCTTTTATTTCTGCCCTTTCCTTCCGTTCATCCTTCCTCCTCGCCCCTCCTCCAGACTCCGGGTTCAGGCACGGGGGGGGGACCTTGGATGGGTAAGCGCTCCACAGGTATCGGTTAGGAGGTGTTAGGGTAAGAAGGGTACTTTGATTGGATTGGGGGGTTGGGATGAGCTGCTTGGAGAGGAGGGAGCGTCACGGCCGCTGGTCCGAAAAGGGGTGTTGCGGGAGAAACTGACGGGATGGGATGGGATGGGATGATAGGGTATGGGGGTCTATGACTTTGTGCGGTTTGTTGGTGGGTGGTGGAAGGTGCTCTTGTTTGGAACGGTTCATCGTTGATGGAGGGAAACTGCTTCGGGAGTGGTTGTGTTGGCTGTAGAATGTCTCATACCGGTATGCACTGTACGAGTGCTCGGGGGTATGATACTATGCTGTCCATACACCTCTTCGAGCACAATACTTGTATTGTGGTTTGTACGAGTACAGTGCAGTACTGTAGTTTACAGATTACGGCAGGTTACCACTATAGACCGCCATTAATATACGGTAGAACTGTGGTGCTGTATTGTGTGCTCGGGGTGTTTTGTTTACTCGTTCTCTTGGGTAATTTACCGGTACCTGACCGCCAGCCAGGAACCTAAAGCTTATTTGCCGTGGCTTTACTGCGCGCTAGGGAATTGAACTCTCAAGGGTCCCTTTTTTCCTCCACCTTTTCGTCCTTTTTCCCTCTTTTCCCTTGGGGATTCTCTCTTGCCGCGCTCGTTCACGGTGTCAAACAAACCACCCATTGGATTTCCTCAACTCTATACACTCTTTTTCCTTTCCTTTACCCTCACTCTTTTTCCAACAATTCTTTGCCCACATCGACCCGGCCTCGTGAGAGTCTTCTTCTCTTCTTCTTCTTTTCTTCTTTTCTTTTTTCTTTTCTGATTTCCTTTCCACTTCGATCTTAGGGGAGCGGACTCATCTTTGGGTCAGCCACGCAGCACCCCGAGTCGCCAACTGAGACCTGTAATTCCTGCCCTTCCCTTTCCATTTTCTGCTTCTCCTAGGGCCCAACCAGCCAACGAATACGTACATACAAACAACACCACACCGGCCAGCGGTGACCCTTTTCCCTCTCTCTCTCTCTCTCTCTCTCTCTCTCTTTTTATTTTTGTTTGTCCGCCCGCTGACCTGGCTCCTGCTTGGTGAGTTTTTTTCTTTTTTTTTTTTTTTTTGGTGAAAGTCGATTGAAACATCCCGATCACTTCCATACAAAGTGAGTACTTTTCTTTTCGTACTTTTCTACCTCCTACCTCCTCGTGGGTACTTCCCAACTGTGTTGCTTGTTTTCCTCCCAAGTTAACCGTTAGAATTTAGGTACCGGCGGTTCCTGCATCCAATTACAGGTAGTACTTCTCGGTCACCCTGAATCTACCAACCCCCNNNNCGAACCCCCATCTCTCGCGCCTCGAGCTTACAGTGACTCCCTCTTTTCCTCATCCACTTAGCTCACCAACTTCGAAACTTCAAACGTTAACTTTTTTCTCACTGCAGAAGGTCTCAGTAGCCATTGTGGATTCCGAAAAATTATAATTCCCTCCCTCTCGTCAAGGCTGGCACAAGCATGGGGCTCCCCTCATTGCTTGCTTCGACATCTTCGCTGTCGCGGAGGCTATGGGGAATACTCTCTCTGTCCGCCGTGTTAGTGAGTGCTTTGAATGTAACTGCCGTTCCGCAACCATCTTTCAACCTCGACGGCCTCGGTCATGTCGGTCTCGCGGGCGACTTTAATGCAATCTCTGTCTACGAGTACCTGGGCCAACCGGGGTCGTCTGCCTTTTCCAACGGGTCCGAGAGTTTACTGTCACAGCTGCCCAACGGGGTGTTCACGTCGCTGGCCTCTGCTGACGCCGCGATACACGCTCTCTGTGTGCACGAGTTGAAGGATGGGACGGTAAAGGGGATATTAGTTGGTGGAAATTTTACGAGTCTGGGGAATGTGCCGGTTAATGGTTTGGCCTTGTTCAATCCTCGGGATGGGAATGTGACGGCCCTGGATGGACTGAAGGGGAAGGTTCAGGCTTTGCTCTGCGATAAAGAGACGAATACGGTTTACGTTGGTGGGGATTTTATGGTTTCGAACTCTAGTAATGCTATTGCTTGGGTGGATGGGGTAGGATGGACGGACCTGCCATTTGACGGATTTGATCAGCCAGTCAAGACAATCACCAAATCTCCGAACAATACCATCGTGTTCGGTGGGACCTTTAATAGCCTTGTTAACGCTTCGAGTCCCCGTGTCAGGCACATTCAGACTATTAATCTGGGTTCGACGAGTATTACTGCTGAGCAGACTACCGACCTAAGCGAATTTAAGGATCCGGCCGCCATTGTCTGCTCGGCTGGGAAGGAGAAGCAGTGGTTGTTGAGGGATGGGCAGAGGGGATCTTGGACCGCGAACTTTAGGTTTTCATTTAAGCCCACCAAGTTGAGGATACGCAACGCCAACTTTGAAGGTCGTGGTACGAAACTTTTCAGGTTCACTGCGCTCCCTATCAACGGAATAATGAACCTTACCTACACCGATCCTGCAACCAATACATCCTTGTACTGTGATGCTTGGTGCCCTCTTTCTGATACGGCAGAGTTCCAAGACTTCTTTTTTGTGAACGAGATTGGCATGAATAGTATTCGTGTGGACATTCTCGATTTTTACGGTGCTGGTGGTGGACTTGCTGGAATTGAGTTGTTTCAAGATGGTATGTTGTATTGTTTGTTGTCTCAGATTGTTGACATGGGAGCTGATAAATAATCGTAGACATTTATTCATTTGCTCCGACCGATTTGAACGAACCATCATGTGGAGGTGTTCCTGCCAAGTCTAGCTCTGTTGTCACTGGGGAGTGGATCGAGACGCAGGGTCTTGATGCGGACTCGGAGTATCTCTCTACTTACCTCACCATGTCTCAGTTAGACACGGTTTCTGTTGTTTTTGAGCCGCATATCCAGCAGTCTGGGGAGTACGTTGTGCTCATGTACACACCGGGTTGCCGACAAGATAGCAGCTGCACTGCCAGGGGCCAAGTCAATGTCACTGGGACTTACACCAAGACTGGGGCTCCTCAACCGGCACCGCCTTACTATCAGACCAACGATTTCGCTAAATATGATACCGTGTACAGAGGATTCGTCGATGCTGCTGATGATACCTTCCGCCCTAGGGTCACCCTCACTCCCGCTACCAGTCAATCGTTACCTGTTGTCAATATAGTGGCGCAGAAGGTTCAGTTTCAGATGCTCGGCAACTCGACACGCATCGGCACGAGTGAGAATGGTTCCGATTCTGGCTCTTTGGAGCTGAACGGGCTTTACGAGTTTGACCCCAAGCAGACTGACGTACCAAAGGCTTCTGATATCGCCAAATCGCTCATTAGCACTGCTGGAGGCCGATTGCGCGCTGGTGCTAAGGTTAAGGCGGTTGTTTCTAAGGATGATACCATTTATGTAGCTGGTGATTTCTCGGCCAAGGATGATAGCTTTCAACACATCTTTACTATCGGTCCTAGCGGTGTTGCTGCTGTAGCTAAGGGCGGTTTGGATGCGCCAGTAAACTCTCTACTACTTCAAGGAGATCTCCTGTATGTCGGTGGCCAATTTCAAAACACCAATTCTAGCTCCACAACTGGTTTGGGTTTTGTTGCTAGCTACAATACCAAGACGAAGGAATGGGGTGGATTGGGGGCTGGTGTTAATGGCCGTGTCAAAGAGTTGGTTCATATCTCTTTGAACCTTACTCGTGGAGCACGGGACGGGGTTGCTGTCAGTGGTGATTTCACCATGATCAAACCGGACAGTGCCAACGCTGGTGCTGTGAACGTCGAGGGGTTTGCTGTCTGGATTCCGTCCGAAAAGCAGTGGTTGGAACGAATGTCCAACGAGAGTATCTCACTCGGGGGTATTCTTTCGGCTTCCATCAATGTTCCTAACGGCAATATCCTATACTCTGGCACCATGTCTTCTCAGACCGACACAGCACCTGGTGCCGTTTCTCTTCGTTCTAAGAACGGCCTCGACGTCCAAACCTTCCCCATTCAGCTCGTCAACAACCAGGAGGGCCCAGCTAATCGAAAACGTGCTGTCGTTCCTTCGGATTTCTCAGGCGCCGTTACCGGGGTATTCTATCTCAACGACGGCAAGAACTACACTATCCTTGGCGGTCACTTTTCTGCCCGGGGTAATGATGGCACCGTCAACAATGTCGCAATCATTGATAACAAGTCAACGAATAATTCTGTCATTGGGTTAGGAAATTCGCTTGATGCTTCTAGCCTCGTTCTTTCGATGCTTATTATCGATCAATCGCTGTTTATTGGTGGATCGATTACGGGCAAGGTTGGTAATAACGATATTGGTGGAGTGGCTGTGTGGGATATGTCCACAATGTCGTTCGCCAGCGAAGACCAGCCTATTAGGCTTCAAGGTAATTACTCTTTCCTCGTATTGAGTATTGAGGGGCGGTTAAACTAATGAGGATGATAGGTGCCAAGGGCGTAGAAGTTCATGCGATCACTCATCGCCCTAGTAATAAGAGGAAGGTCTATGTTGCCGGGAAGTTTGACCAAGCCGGTTCCCTCCCTTGTCCGGCTCTCTGCATCTTTGACAGTGGTGCTAAGCAATGGGAGGCCCCTGGGCTTGATGTTTCTGGGCAAATTAACGTCCTATACTGGGCCGATGCCAATACCTTGCTTGTTGGAGGTGATATGAACATCAATAATAGTGCTACGTATCTGGCAATCTACGATGCGAAGGCTAGCGATTGGCGTGCCTTTGAGGGTGATATTACTAGTATCCCTGGACCTGTTACCAGCGTTGCTGTGAATTCCGATACTATCGATTCTATCTTTATTTCTGGCACAAATGCGAATGGCGGCGCTGCTTATGTGATGAAGCTCAAAAGTGATGGGAAGTTTCAAGCTTTGAGTATGCTGTCCAAATATGCACCCTTGTGTCTATCTGCTAATTTCTGTGATAGCTGGTCTCGGGAACAATACCATCATCAGGAGCGTCCAAGTTCTTGAACTCCAAGATGGCAACGATTCTAATGACTTCCTCGACGATAACCAAGTCCTCCTCATCATGGGATCCCTTAACCTCCCCGGTTTTGGCAGCGCCTCTGCCGCAACTTTCGATGGCACAAACTGGAAGCCCCTATTCCTTACCACAACCGTAAACAACCGGCCAGGAACCATTGTCTCCTTGTTCTCTCAGAAACAGCAGAAGTTTTCACCTGGAGGTTAGTTCATTCCCCTCTCGTACCCCTCCCTTATAGCTTACTAACAGAAATCCAAGGCAAAAAACTAGCTAGAGGCTTCGTAATCCTGATTTCTCTCGCCATCGCGCTTGGCCTCGTCTTCTTGCTCGTTTGCCTGGGCGTACTAGCATCATACATTCGCCGCCGCCACGAAGGATACGTCCCCATGCCCACATCGCCTTCACCTGGAGGACAATCTCCGGATGTGCAGGAGCTATTCCCGCCCTCACAACTGTTTAGTAGTATTGGACGGAGTTCGGGAAGGAATGGCCCGCCGGTGGTATAGGTTTCTATTTTGCAAAATAACGAAAATTAATTCATTCTTCCTCTCTTCTTCGGAGGGCCTCGGTTTCGCCATTTTTCTGTTTAAACTTTTCCTTTTTTTCCTTTTGTCCGGCGTACTTTGCTTTCTTTCCCCATCTTTGGTTTTGTGCACAACTTAAAATTCTTATTCTAATGGGCTGGTTTTTTTCTTTCTACCTTACCATTACCCCAACATGGCTTGTGATTCACCATCACCCCTTTCGAATGGTACTTAATTCCTTGTATTATTTTATTTCCTTTTTTTGTTCTCTATCCTTTCTCATTTCAACCGCTAATGCGGCTATTGCTAGTACTACTGCTCTTCAGCTGGATATTCCCCTGGGGGCCTGGACATTGTTTAACTTTTCTGTCCGTTTGGGGCTGGACTTGATAGTTTCTTCCTCCCGTGATGTGATGGATGGAGAGGAGGAAAGGGGCGGCAGGTTGGCGCGGGGTTGGGATTCGGATTGGATTGGATTGTTCGAAATAGAATTAATGAGGTTATGTCTCTGGTTGATTCTGATTCGTGCTCTTTGGGGGGCGGAGAGGAGGGGAAAGGAGGGTGTATGATACGAGTATGTAGTATTGCTACAGTAGTCCGAGCAATTGTCTCGAAGGCTTTATTTAGCTGCGCTCGGACTTGGGTTGGTTGATAGTGTACTGCGCTGTGTAAATAGTCATTGCCTTTACCAGCTGACCAACTTATATTACATTGAACGAACAATACATAACTTTTTCCGGCCACCACCGATATGTCAATACTTTCCTCCCATCCATCTATCAAAGCCAAAAGTCAAAAGCCAGTCTACTTCCCCAATCCCTCCCGGCGGAATACATTCCCGCTAGCACTCCTCCTCTCACTGACCGGTCTCCCCCTTCCACCACCACCTTGCTGCCCTCCCCGCCGCCCTGATGTAGCGAAAAACGTAACCTCCCTCTCCCCCGTCACCCCCCTTCCCCCAGCAGCGGCGCCATTCTTCCTAACGACCTTCTCCCGCGGTCGATCCTTTATGGAAGAGAAAACCTGCTCGCCAAACGACTTTTCCCGGGTGCGCCTCTTTTGCACTGACGAAGGGGCGAAGCCTCGCGTATTGTGGTTGGCCTTTTTGTAGGAGGATGTTGAGATGCGCATTTGTGGCTGCTTCTTTTGCTCATCTTTGGTAGACTCGGAGGAGGAGGAGGAGGAGGAGGGGGAGGATGCTCGCTCTTCCTCCATGGCTGTTTTACGGGTGTGGGGGGGGAGGGGGATAGTGCTTGGGTTCAATTGACGGAATTCTAATGATGTCTCGTCTACTTCAAAGTCTGGATTTTGGAAGAGGCGGGTGAAGCGTGTGTCCTTCAGGACTTTTGCCTCGTCTCCCTCCCTCTCCTTCTCCTTCTCCCTATCCCTCTCCTGCTCCCCGCTGGCTTTCGCCAGTTTCCCTTCCAACGCTACTAATCGTTCCGCTAGTCGTTTATTGATCTTGACTTTTGCGGTGGCAGCGGTGGAGCGGATCCGACTCTCCCGCTGTTTCTCAATCTTCGCTGCTACCATGCGTTTCCGCTCGCGCTCCCATTCGAATGGATCGGCGATTAGCCGTGCTTCGTCGTAGAGCCTTTGGTCGACAAAGTAGCCATGCATGTATGGCCGTACCAGGCTTCCTCCGGAAGTGGTCTTCTTCCCCCCGCCGGTCGTATTGTTGGTGGCGTGGCCACCACCAATGAGGTGGTCGAGGTTGAGTTGCTTTAGTTCGGGTTTTGTTAGGAATTTGTAGTTGTCATATGTCACCACCTCCCCACTGGCGCCCGCGGCGTCAGTGATGTAGGCGTCTGGATCGTTGATGTGTTTGTCCGCGAGTTGTTCGATTTGCGTGTCTAAATGCGCGCACCACCAGGGTGATGGGCCGAGTGCTGGTATGAGGAATGAGTGCATTTCCTGACCTTCGTTGGCAGTGAAGATCATGCCAGAGTTGGGTACCACGCAAACATCATTTATGTCCACTGAGGGCTCGACGGAGGTCCATGGTTTCCCGCTCGCCTGGTCCCAGATCTTTATGATGCGCTTGTCGGCCGAGAGGACCTTTGGGGTGGAGGTTGTCTCGTAGGCGGTTTCTACGCCCCGGGCGTTGGAATTGGGGGAGGAGGAAGAGGAGTGCAGGAATTTTAGGGTTTTGATGGGGAAGCCGTAGCCTTGGTCTTTGCTTAGGAGGGGGTTTGGGGAGCGAATGTCGTAGAGGGTTATTATCCCTGCGGAGTTGCCAGTGGCCAGGGTCAAGCCAGAAGGGTTGAATTCCAAAGCTGTGACACCCGACTTCACTGACTGACCGAAAACGTCGTATGAAGCGGCGGCAGAGGCTGGGGGTCCGAGAACGCCAACTCGATTCCGACTCCTCGGGTCCCAGAACTCGGTCGTGCCCACATCAGTCCCGAACGCCAAAAGCCCATGCGAACCATCCGCAACCCCAACACACTCAACCGACCCCACATCCCCACCGCCTTCAGAAACACCCTCCCCATCATACCCCCCCACAGCAAACGGTTTCAAAAACCTCCCCGCCTCCAAATCCAACCTATACACCTCCCGCCCCTCAGCCGCAATGACAACCTGCGCCGTAGGCTTCAAGTACGCCAAATCCCTCCCGTACCTCGGAATCCTGGTGACGTGATGGCACCCCATGGCAGTGTGAAACTCCAGCGACCGATCCGTCTGCAGGTGCAGACTCTTAGTGTAATCCGTCGACAGCAGCAAAAACTTCAAATTCAGCGACCCAGTGTGACGAGCATACTTCAGCGCCGACGACGGCAGGTGGTAGATGCGCTGCTGCGGTTTGTAAGTCCCCGTCGCCATCGCGTACTCCCCGTCCGGGCTCACGCGCACGCACTGGCTCGCCTCCTCGAACTCGAAGTCCTGGATCAGCTCGATGCGAGCGTTGTAGGCCGCGTCGGAGCGCAGACTGCGCTTGCGCTTGCGTGCGAGCCAGTCTGGCAGCGACCGGGTTGTCTGGCTGCCCGAGACCGTGTAGACCGAGATGCCGTTTTGCTGGGTGACTTTCAGCGACATGGTGTCCCCTTGGTTTTCGCTGGGTCTATTTCGTCCGAGGGGAGCCAATTAGGCAATTTGTCGTGCTGGCTTTCTTTTCCTTTCTTATCTTTCCTCGCTTCTCTCTCTCCCGGTGAAGTTGTGCGGTGTTTGTTTGTCAAGAGGGGTTGGCTAGCCGTGGTAGTAGCGGCGGCGGGGGAGGAAAGATACGGTGGTTGATAAAGCTTCAAAGTTTTTCTCGCCTCTTTTTTTTTTTTTGGTAAACCTCTGGAGCCGCTTAAAGTGGGGTCTTGGCACCGGCAGTGAACCCTAACCCCGGTTACTGCCGAGTTTGACTATTGTTTGGGCAAAGTTAGTGGGGGTGCTGGAGGGTTTTTGCTTATCCAGTTAGGGTTTAAGCGAGTTCTGAGCTGACGCACTGGTATCTGTGATACTCAGATGAGCTAGGGGTTCATTGTTTATGTGATGTCATAGAGGAGAAGGAGTGGGTAGGCAATGGGTCCGAGTGACTTGTGGTGAATTGCAATCTGCTTGAATGATAGTATCATGATCGTCAAGCTGTCTTCCTCCTTCTTCCCAGCAACACCAGTAGCGTCCTACAGTAATTGATCTTTGTGAGGTGGTTATCACTTTTTATGGGCCCTGAGTTTCCCCATTTCTGTGAATGGCACGGGCCAAATCCACCGTGAAGCTTAACCCTGATTTCAGCTCCCCCACGGGAGGAACCCAACTCCGGCCGTAACTCATGCTTATACCATAAGCCAACCCCACAGTGCTCAGAGCAAACAACTGCACCGAGAAAGCATTCAATATCGTTTAATTCAAAATCACTGCTCGCCCCAAAGAATAAAGCACGTTGAGTACAATGTCAATCCCAAATCCCCGCACCTCAACCCATTCATCCGGATCCTGTTTCCAGGAGTTCTCAGAATTTTCAAAAGCAGGGAATAGACACAGGAGAACATGACTAAGTAACCGTGACTAGGCTTGGTTGGTATAAGAAAATTTAACGCCGCCGCCTTCGTGAATAACTTGATGGATTTTCAAACATGCTGTCTTAGGATCATGAGCTCTTCTTAGATGCCGCCTCTGCCGCGGCTGCCTCTTCTGTCTCGGGGAAGACGGGTTCGAAATACCCATCGTCGGGTTTAGCCTGCTGGGTGACCTCGTACGCCTAAACCGATGATAAGTCGTCGGCTGGACCAAGGTGTGGGAGATTCATCAAAACTGTTGGGTGAAGACATACCTGAGCTGAGGGCGATGATGGGAGCTGCGTTTGTTTGTTAGCTTAATTTTGATTGGTAATGTTTATACAACGGAACCGCTTACGTTAACCAGGACCGCTGGGTTCTTCATTTTGGCCTGTCTGACTTCCTATATTGAAGATTATCCTGTTAGCTGTGGCTGCGGCTTGCGGTCCGACATTTTGTGTACCTCTTGGATTTGCGTGTTTGCCCCAGACTTTTCTGTTCCTGAGAGGAGTTTGAGGCCCTCATGCTCAGTGCTACCAACCACCATGACCTTGACGTCGTCCTTGGGTTCAGTGCTCGTTGCTGCATCTTTGATCTTCGGAGGAGTAGCTTCAAGTTCGGCTATTACTGTGGTTGAGGTAGTATTATCCATGTTATCGAAAAATATTTGTTGATCGTCGCACGTTGAAGCACAGCAAACTTTGAGCGTAAATGGAACCGGAGCCGTGTGCCTGAACCAGCAGTGTCCGTGTATTTTTCGCTGTTGAATGGGCTGCCTTTTTTTTTTTTTGTGGAGGTTTGATTCGTTGTTTAGGAGATGAGGTTCGGGATGGGGAAAATGGACTTGCGGGGGGGAAGCAGGGAGAAAAGTGAGAGGGGGTAGCAACCCCGGGGGCTGAGGTGGGGATTGCCCAGAAAGAAACTCTTGCCATACTGTACGGCTGAGTTTGTGAGCGCGCGCCTCGAGTTGAAATACCAATCGGCATATCCCGAGTGCCAAGAAATAACTGTCAAGCAGGGGCTTGGGAAGGAGAAGCTTGGACTGACGTGAGGCCCTTCCCCCGCTGTGGCAGTACGAGTAGGTACCGTTTTCGGGCAGCCATTTTAACATCACGATCTCTTACTGCATTGTGCGCTGTGGAATGGGAGCTCCCATCTTGGCCATCAGACCAACTTACCCTAGAATTCTGACTGATCTTCTCGATTTTTATGGCTTTGCAAATATCGCAACGGGTTCTGCAGGGTGTGGAGCTGGAGGCTAAGGCCATCAGGGAAAACGCCTTTGTTGGTAATGCACTCGCTCCGGCCCGATATTTTTTCCGTACTTTTCCGCCGGGTTGCTGGCGATTTTACAGCTGTACAGTAGATCAGGCACGAAACCGAGAGAAGATGTAGCTAGGCGTATACGAGACGCGAAAACACCTTACGAGGGGAGGTGATTTGCTTGATTCCGTGAACGGGATTCGCTCTAGGAGCGCATTGGGGATTCCATACGTGGGTAATTATCTTTAACTACGATATATCATCATATAACTCCTGCAGTCGCAACCTATCCGGACCTGTGATACCGCTTATATAATTTTGAGGATGCTGCTAAACCAACCCTTACGCTATTGGGACCTAGTGGGCTCAATAGATGGATGAAGGGATAGGGTTCGTGGAATGTTGGCTATGATAATATTATTATTATCATATCATACCTGGATATCTTCTCCGGGCTGACCCGGGTTTAGACAATTCCTAAAGTGGTACCGTTCCCTAACAAGGTTTTCTGAACGATCAAGTGAAATAAATAAAGCCTTCTCGGATATGATTGCGAGAGCTATGATGGAGAGACAATGTTACTGAGCAAGGACGGTGAGGCCAAACTCCAACCGCGGTATCATAACAATTTCTTTTTACCAAGCACGGTTTGCCTCATTCTTGGAGCCCTTTTCCTCGGAGTAAGTGCCTTGCAGCAACAGAGAGCCGGAACCGTAAGAATAGCGAATAGCCAATCAGAAATCCTGAAGGGGGGATGCGATATGTACAAGTAGCGAAAGTTGCTGATTACATTAAAACTGCGATGGCCAGAGCCAATGTTCATGTAAGAACGCTTCCATCGGATGGTCATACTGAAGTTGCTCTCAGTAAAAGTGCAGAAAAAGGAGCCCAACCTCTCCAGCGCCCCATGCATCCCTGACGCCGTCTCAATTTAGCCTTCTTGGGGCATGCCCCCACCGTCGTCATTCCTGTACATCAATTTATTACAAACCCGTCGCTTGTTAGGACGGTACTTACTCGATCCTGGCAAGTTATAGTGTGAGATTTCTGGGTAGATGCCGATGCAATGCAAAGGGCTGTATCTAGAGAAGATAATAATGTCTGGGATGGGGGGGGGGGAACTGGCTTCTCACATTATCAACTCCCACCAACAATGTTTTGCCTTCAGGTTCCCCGTTGCGGGCGAGATTGAAATCTAGGGTGCATGTGGTGGCCGGTGGACAACCACCACAAGCATGCTCTACGAGTAATCTACCGTACTTTACTGTACCTCTCCTGTGCTCGGGCACTCGAGTATATGTTTTGCCCTGTGGAATCACAACATTCACCCATATCAGGGGCTATTCTCAGAGAACACGGTACAGCGGTTTCATCATGAATAATTAATCTGAACGTCATTTCTCTCTTCTATATTATCATGAGCCGGTAACCTTGGGAGGGAGAGGTCAAAGGTTGAACCGGGATGCCTTTTGGAGTATCATAACAACGTGAAGCGACTGGGGTGTGTGTTCTGGAAGGAGTTCGACTGCAGGCTCGACCCTTGTTAGAGGACAATGATTTGGTGCTGTTTCACTGGGGAGATGGGAACAGATAAGGCTATATACCGGTGGTAAAGGAAGAGGCGGGATTGACAATATTATACATGTATAATCCCTAGCCTCTACGAGTAAGAAGCCTTCGCAAGGCTAGGGAATGAAGGATTTTTTCCATCCCCACTGTGAATTCCCCATTCCTTTCGAGGCATGAGAAAATCGGGGCTGGAGGGGTTAATTCACTTCGGGGAGGCTGCTCAAAAGCCCGATATCTCGTTGGAATACAAGACGATACGCGGGGTAGGTTGCATACTATACTATCAGTACTCGAGTAGTCCAACATATAATGGGGCAACTATATCTTTGAAGGGATGGAGAGCGGTATGGTAATAATTACTACGCCTATTACGAGTCCAGAACTTACGAAATTCTTTGCCGGGTAACTACATAGGCACTACCAGGTGTATCGTATTTTAACAATGAGACAGGGGACCGACAGGAGGAGTGGTTGGGTGTTGAGCGGTCAGAAAAAAGGAAAAAAAAAAGAGGAAAACTATTACTTGGGGATATTGTATTGATTATATTGATTCACTTGGGTTCGTAGTTGGCTCCATGGGCAACTTCATAAAATTGAGGAGGAGTAATTTTGGGTCGTCCTCGCCCGCCAAAGGGGATCCCAATGACTGCTTCAGGGCTACGTAACCGATCGGAGAAAGGAACGGAGAAAAAGAGGTTCCTGGTTGAGCTACACCTCCGCCAGAGGTGGAGGCCGGAGTCTGTAAACAGCACCGTTCGTAACGGTACCCTAACGTAACTAGAGCATACAAATGCGTGGCCTAGAGGCCCAGAGAGAGGCTCGGAGTATTTTAGTTTGCCCCACCGACCCCAAACCTCCCTCCAACCCCTCTTCTTCCCCCTCCATCTCTCTTCCGTCCGCTCCATCCTCTCTCTCATTCTCCTACGCTACTCCTATTGTTAATTCGGTGGATCTGCTGAGCTCGCAAATAAAAACCCAACCCCACGATACTTTGAAGCATCGCATCTCACTAAGCGGAGCTTGACGAAACATGGCGGACACTATTATTCAAACCAACAGCGGAGCTAACCCTGGGTGAGTTTTCTCCTCTACTTTCGTCATCACTTGGTATATTTGTTGCTTGTCTACCCTTTTGGGTATTTCCTTCGGATATTTTCCTAGTGCGAGAAGCCAATCGCGCTGCGTTCACATCTATGAAAAGAAAACATAATACTCTGGGGAGTACTTATGTGGGGTGGGATAGGTGGGGCATCGGAGCTGATAACATCACAGCACCGTCGAACTCAAAAAGAACACCACAATCATTGTCCTCGGTGCATCCGGCGACTTGGCTAAGAAGAAGACCGTAAGAATATGTCCGGATGAAGTCGAGGAATTGGGATGATAGCTAACAACATATTACAGTTTCCCGCTCTCTTTGGTTTGGTTGGTTTTTCCTTCTCATTTCTTCTTCTTCATTAAGCCGGGGCGGGCTAATTGAGCGCTGATTCGTTGAGCAGCACAGAAACAACTTTCTCCCACAAGACTGCAAGATAGTCGGATATGCGAGAACGAAAATGGACGGGAAGGAATACCTTTCTCGAGTCAAATCATACATCAAGACCCCTACCAAGGAGATGGAGGAGCAGCTGGAAACATTCTTGAAAAAGTGTTCTTACGTTTCCGGTCAGTATGACCAGGACGAATCGTTCATGCGGCTTCGTGATCACCTCGACGACCTCGAGGCGAGCCGGCCAGAGAACCATCGTATTTTCTACATGGCATTGCCCCCCAGTGTTTTTACCACTGTTTCTCAGCACTTGAAGAAGAACTGCTACCCGGACAGAGGAATTGCGAGACTTATTGTAAGGCCTGGATAAGCCCGAACCTGGTGGGTGAAAATGGACTCATAATTTCAACAGGTCGAGAAACCGTTCGGGAAAGATTTACAGAGCTCCAGGGACCTCCAGAAGTCTCTCGAACCCGACTGGAAGGAGGAGGAGATTTTCCGTATCGACCACTACCTTGGAAAGGAGATGGTTAAAAATTTGCTCATTTTGAGGTTCGGTAACGAGTTCTTTGGTGCCACATGGAATAGAAACCATATCGACAACATTCAGGTACGTCGCACCCACAAGGTCTGTGGTCTTGAATAATGGAGTTAACGTCTATCATTCGACTAGATCACTTTCAAGGAGCCCTTTGGGACAGAGGGGCGTGGAGGTTACTTCGATGATTTTGGGATTATTCGCGATGTTATGCAGAACCGTTCGTTTCCTATCGATAATGAGTGCTCTATCATTGCCTGACCCTTATCAGATCTTCTCCAGGTATTGACTATTATTGGGATGGAACGCCCAATCTCATTTTCCGCTGAGGATATCCGTGATGAAAAGGTAAAAAAGTATTACTTTTCGCCTTTAAATATAGCCGCTAACCGATTTTGCAGGTCCGAGTTCTTCGAGGAATTCCGGCTATTGAGCCCAAGAATGTCATCATTGGCCAATACGGAAAATCTCTCGATGGCAGCAAGCCTGGGTATTTGGATGACGACACTGTTCCTAAGGATAGCAGGTGCCCAACTTTCTGCGCTTTGTCTGTTTACATCAAGAACGAGAGATGGGACGGCGTTCCATTTATCCTGAAAGCTGGTAAAGGTATATGCCCAAGTACTCCGTAGCGTGTAGTTTGTGAATCCCCGCTGATGTATCCTTTCTAAATAGCATTGAACGAGCAGAAGACTGAGATAAGAATCCAGTTCAAGGATGTCACCAGCGGTATCTTCAAGGATATCCCTCGCAATGAGCTTGTCATTCGTGTCCAGCCCAACGAGAGTGTCTATATTAAGATGAACTCGAAGCTGCCCGGACTAAGTATGCAAACTGCGGTCACTGAACTTGATCTCACCTATAGACGCCGTTTCAGTGATCTCAAAATCCCAGAGGCATACGAGGCACTCATTCTCGATGCTTTGAAGGGCGACCACTCCAACTTTGTCCGTGATGATGAATTGGACGCAAGTTGGAGAATTTTCACTCCTCTCTTGCATTATCTCGACGAGAACAAGGAGATCATTCCAATGGAATACCCATACGGTAAGTTTTGGTGCACTCCAAAATCTAACGCATAATCTAACCTCTGCAATAGGTTCGCGCGGGCCGGCGGTTTTGGATGACTTCACAGCGTCTTACGGATATAAGTTCAACGATCTCGGAGGATATCAGTGGCCTGTACAGAGCACTGCGCCTCACAAGCTCTAGCCAGGGGTTTTTCCTTTTCCAATGCGATGGCTTTACAGTCTTCCGCAAAAATTCCGGGAACTTTTACCGCATCCTGACCATGAATTTCATGGCATGAGTGCTATTTCTCTTTTTGGATCACAGCGACTTGGCCGAACCACCAGTTTTCAATGTTAGAAATTACCACTTTTGTCTTTTGTTTCTTTTCCTTTTCCCTTTCTTTTTCTTTTTCTTTTTCTTTTTCCGGTTTTTCGTTTGCGCGTTTCTTGCTACGGCTTTTGTGTCGTAGGGCTCTCTCCATTCTTCTATTTGAACGGCAATTGTACTTCGAACATCACAATTGCATACGGGTTATCCTGGTAGGCCACTTTGGAAATTAGATGATCAAGGTTTACCAGTGCTTGAGCGGCTGAAAAGCTTGATACCGGTACTGCACTCAAGGGCTCAGTAGGGCCTACTTGATGGCATTGAAATGTTTTTGCCCTAAGAGTGTTTTACCGGTACTTGTAGTGTACCCAAGCACTCTAGATACTCCAGAAAGCAAAGTTGTTTGATAATAATAATAACTATTATGATACCATTGACAATTACTTGGCAGACCAGAGGATGACACAGCCACAAATATTATTTGAGGAATGGTAACACAAAGTTGAGCTCAGGGATAAATTTATTTGGTTGCACAGCTACGGTACTCGTACCGTAGCTAAGAAAAATTCCGGACATCCTCTACTGCTTCATCCCTGACCACAGTTCATCAACAGAATTCCACCGACCGTCATATCCTTCGAAATAGTTACAATAAATAAACAAATTTCTCCGTCCCTCCCTCTTTCTTCCATTTAGTCTACGCACTCTATCTCTCGAAAAATTGCGGAGTATCCCTAAGCGGACGCATCCCCGAAATAAGCCCCGATACCACTACTCACCGCCCCACAGGAGCTCTAAAGCTCAATACCAAGACCACTACAACGGTCACAACTCCTTTACGAGAATAGTTACTCTCCGATTTTAAGTTTATGGCGGCGACATGGGCAGGTACCCCGAAGATTAGAGGCCCATCGGACCCGGTTCGCATGGTGTTGTTGACTATATGGTTTGTTTGTCTATCTCGATCACCAGAGTGCATGGACTTCCAGGAACTCACAAACTACATTGCGAGCTATGCTGACACACCATCTGCCCTTCTTAGTCTTTCCGGAGTTCAGGTAGCCCTCCTTGGTCCGATATTTAGCGCAAATGGAACAGTGTTTCCTGAAATTGGGGCCCAGGTGCTAATTACACCGGAACATGTAGCTAGTATGGGGTATCGAAATGGCCTGTATGCACCCAACAACTACTCCTGTGCTTTTAGCAGTTTGCTAAATCCTACGTTTTGTTCCAGACTGCTCGCCTTATCTGCTATCGCTTGGTCTCACCAAATCGCTAATGAGCCTGGTATGGAACATTGGCCCTCTGTCTGGCCTGATAACACAGCCGGTTGTTGGCGCTATTGCAGATAGGTCCCGCTCACGTTTTGGTATGGCCTGGGTTTTCTGCGGAGCTGTGGCTAAATGCTGATCGGACAAAACAGGGAGAAGACGCCCGGTTATGGTGGTTGGAGCCGCCGCTGTTGCAATGGCGTTAATTTCACTAGGTTGGACTAGGGAGATCGTTGGGCTATTCTTTTCGCCCGGAGAAGCGGTTCGTCTCCTGCCATGCCGAAGTTGTTAATTGTTGACATGTGGGGAGGAATTAACGGACAACAGGCAAACACGTGCACGATTCTCCTTGCAATTCTGTCTATATATCTGGTGGATTTTGCTATTAATGCTGGTATGCTATCTTGCATTTTTCACGCGAGACGTCGGTAGTAACTGCCATTTATAGTCCAGGCTTGTTGCAGAGCTCTCATCGTTGATACCCTGCCCACTCCCCAACAACAGCACGGAAATGCTTGGGGTAAGCCCTTGAGATAGTTCCGGTGTCGCCAAAGCTGACAATGCAATAGCTAGTAGGATGATTGCGGTAGGCAACATTGCTGGCTATTTTGCGTATGCAGAAACCTACAAGATTAGTCGTCACAAAAGAGCTAAGATAGATTTTAGGGGCACAGTTGACCTCATGTCAATTTTCGGTACTACTATCGGTGATACTCAGTTCAAACAACTGATGGTACTTGCATCTATTTCACTCATGTCTTGCATTCTTATAACTTGCTTTTCTGTGGAAGAGCGAGTGCTCTTAACTCGAAGGTATACCAACCAATGGAAACCAAATTTTGTGGTGCTGACTATGGGCCCCCAGGAAATCCGATGGAGGTTCGAGCGCGCTCCAAGTTTTCGCCCTTATCTGGAAGACAATGTGGCATCTCCCGACCGGGATATGGGATATGTGTGTGGTTCTTTTCTGGGCCTGGATAGGTAATCCACCCATGCTGTAGAGTGCGCAGCATGACGAGCTTGAATAAGCTGATATCCCTGAAGGCTGGTTTCCTTTCATGGTCTATAGTACAACATTTGTAGCCGAAGTTCTTAAACGCTACGACACAGTCGCCCTGGAAAATCTTGAGACTTCTGACGATGTTCTTGGTGACATTGCCAGAGTGGGAAGTATGGCATTGGTCCTATTCTCTTGTGTGTCATTGGCCGCCTCGGTTATATTACCATGGGTGGTAGACTCACCAGAATCGCGAAAGCATGTCAAAAAGAATATTGCACCAATAAGCTTTCTGGAACGGCTCTCCGAAAATATTGCGCCTTATAAGCCCAACCTAGCCAGCACATGGATATTTGGCCATATTTCTTACGCATTTCTCATGCTCACAACGATATTCATCGGGACAGTGAGCTCTGCAACATTCTGTGTCGCGCTCAGCGGAGGGTGAGTTATCTAATGTTCATACCTTATTTTAACAAACTCTTTCTCACGACTCTCTAGGTCTTGGGCATTAATGACATGGGTAGTTTGGACAAAAGCGTCCGGTTCTGATTTTTTTTTACTGACATCTCCCTGTAGGCACCTTTCAGTATCGTAGGTGAAGAAATCAACAAGCTCTGTGAGCCTTCAGGAACAGTACATCGGCCTCGCAGTGGCTCCTACGATCCTGTTGCACAAAATGAGCTCGACCATGACGTGCAAGAAATGGAAACGATCAGAGCTTCGATCTCTGCTGATGCCGCCCCAATAGTCGCTGATCTAGAGTCCCAGTCACATGAGTCAAGCGATCTCGCAGGTGTATAGTGAGTTACCTCTTCTGCATAATATCATCGCCAACCTGCTGGGCACTAACGAAATACAGTCTCGGAATCATGAATGTATTTTCATGTCTTCCCCAATTCGTGGGCTCTTTCATATCCTTCGTCGTATTCTCCATTCTTGAGCCAGGAAAAAGTCCTGAATTTTCCGAAGGGGGAAGCTCCGAAACACCGACTTATAGGGTAAATGCCATTGCGGTCTGTATGGGTATTGGAGGAATCGCTACTCTAGTGGCGGCACACTTCACTACAAGGTTTAGGTATCGCTGAGTCGAGGTGTCAATTACTAGCATCGGGGCGAATGTACTTGTACCGTACACTACTCTTTTTGTTTCTCTGGGTCGAGGTTGTGGGAAATATGTTGCACCAAATTAGAATACCATGCGCATTTGAGATAAGCTGCAAGTAGAATATTTATTTAACCAAATTGGTTTCCAAAGGCTATGTAGGAATATGGCTATCTTAGAGCAGGCAAGTACAATATTTCATAGCTAACGATAAGTGTCAAGTGACGAGTGAGAATGTATGATGGGACAGAGAGGATCAAACTTCTAACTACTGTATCTAGTGCGAAAGCAACCTAAAACCGTGCAAAGAGAGGGAGAGGGGGGGTTAGCGGGCGGTTTGATGACACAGATACTCGAGTAACTGGTTTACAAGATAGTATCACACAAATGATATCATGCAAGATAAACAATCAAGCTTAAAAAGTAGATAATCCTCGGGTGACTCAGGCGGTTCTAAAAAAATTCAAACCCGCTAACACCCCACCTTCCGCTCAGGCCCAGCAACGCAACCGACAGTTTTCCCCTTTCCTCCCACTCTGATCTGCTAATTCCTCCTTAGAACTCCATAACACAGGGGTAGTATAAAGCTTACCGGTGGCAGAGACAGAAGGAAGGATTTCCAAAATGATTACTATCAGTATGTCTCCGTGCCACCCAATGGACTCAATGAACTCCGACGTTCTTCAAGTATGGATAACTCATATTTAACACAGAGGTCCCCTGCTCTTCCGCAAACATTGGTTTGTTCCAGTCTCTCGACCGTCCAACCCACAATTGCGCGCTACACATAACTAACCGCCGGCCACAGGTCCCGGCTTCGACGTTGTCGGCCTCTCACTCTCCATCTGGCTGACTCTCCAGGTCAACATTGTTACCATTAACACCACCGATACAACTACCCTCACAAACCCCCTTAACTGCAAGATCACCTACGAGGGCGAAGGCGCCCCTCACGTCCCGCTAGCTGCCGACGAAAACCTCATAACCCGCACGGCACTGTACGTGCTCAAATGTCACGGCCAACGCACATTCCCGCCGACCACACATGTCCACGTCGTCAACCCCATCCCACTCGGCCGCGGCCTGGGTTCTTCCGGCGCTGCAGTCGTAGCAGGCGTTCTCCTCGCCAACTCTGTCGGCAAATTGGGCCTCAGCAAGGACCGTATGATGGACTATTGCCTCATGATCGAGCGACATCCGGATAACGTCATGGCGGCCATGATGGGCGGGTTCGTGGGCAGTTATCTCAGGGAACTGGATCCCACCGATATGGAGAGGAAGGAGATCCCACTTGCGGAAGTGTTGCCGGAACCAGCGGGCGGGGTGGATACCGGGTTGAGGCCCCCCGAGCCCCCCATCGGGATTGGGCACTATATCAAGTTTGGCTGGGCGAAGGAGGTTAAGGCTGTCGCTATCATTCCGGATTTTGAGGTCTCAACCGCGACCGCTAGGGGGGTTTTGCCGGAGGTTTATTCTAAGAAGGACATGGCTTGTCTCTCACCCAAAACTGGGACTCCCGCGGTGGAGAGATGTGGGCTAATGGGAAGAGCAGATATTCAACCTACAAAGGCTCGCTGTCCTAACCACTGCACTAACCCGCTCCCCTCCAGATGCGGAATTGATCTTCCAAGCGATGCAGGATAAAGTTCATCAGCCGTATCGCAAGCACCTTGTACCTCTCTCGCTCCTTCCATTGCTATCACCCCACTCTGCTAACTAACCCCACCAGATCCCAGGACTCCCAGAAATCCTCGCCTCCGTAACCCCCCAATCCCACCCGGGCCTCTTGGGAATCTGCCTCTCCGGTGCGGGACCTACGATACTGGCATTGGCGACCCACAATTTTGAACATATTGCGGAGATGATCATGACTAGGTTCAAGAAGGAAGATATCACATGTAGATATGAATTGCTCGAGCCGGCATATGAAGGGGCGCAGGTGATCGAATCTTGATATTGAGAGCTTTTGTACGTCTATAGATATTGATAAGTGGGGCGAATAGATGGTAGTTGTATAAATATAAAAAAACGTGGGGTGATGGGTTTTTTCTTCTTTCCTTTCTCTGCTTTGCTGACTATAGATACCTTTTATACTTGCGTTAGGGATTGCGGATAGTGGAAACATCATATGGAATTGTAGAGATTCAACTAGAAGGCGCAATACGGGGCAACTACCAATCCATGGTTTGTAAAAACGAATGTCCCAGAATCTAATAATCCTTGTGCAGACATTCGCAGCACATCGCATTATCCCCCAACCACCCTCAAAAAGAAAAAATCGGAAAATCCACAGCCATGTTTATTAGACCAAGAAGCCATATCCCTAAAATACAATCGTTAAAATCTATATCACAGCAAACCCAAGCAAATTCTGTTAAGTCTATCTAACCTATCCAACTAACCCTTAGCCAATACCTCCGAAATCCTCAATGCAAGATCCAAGATCTGCAAATGCTCATCAGACCCATCCACCAATCGCTTATCCACCTCAGAGAATATGAGGACAATATCGTTCTTCTGCTCGGCGCTGACTATATCGTTAAATACGAGCTTGTTATATAGCTTTAAGTATGATACTATTAGTTTCGTCATGTCTCATTGGAGGGATCGGAAATATAATAATACCTGCAAGACCACTTGCCCGGCGCTCCAGCCGTCTGCAACAATGTCCTGGACTAGCCTTGAGATCTCAGAGTACGCGTTTTTGCCCTTCTTGGGCTCGCATGCTGCTAATAGATTGTCGATTGTCTGGTCGGGTATCACTCCTGCAATTTCTTGGATGGACTTGACGGTGATCTTCTTGCTATCCAGGGCAAGTTTAGAGTCGTCCTCATCCTCCTCATCCTCCTCCTCCTCCATCTCTTCGTCTCCCTCATCGTCGACTTTCTTAGGCTTAGGCTGAATGATCGGATTATGCAGTCTAGCCGCGGACTGCAAGTAGGTGATAGCCTTCCTTAAATCTCCTTCGGAGACCTTAATCAGCGCATCAATAACCCCATCCTCATACTCCACATTCTCCATCTTAGCAATCTCCTCCAGCCTCAACTTCGCATTCTCCTCGTCCAGCGGCTTGAATCGGAACTTAGAGCATCTCGAGGCAAGAGGGTCAATGATTCTGGTAACGTAGTTACAGATCAAGCAGAACCTGGTGATCTTGCTGTACGTCTCCATGGTTCGTCTGAGGGCGGATTGGGCATCCTGGGTCATTGAGTCGGCTTCGTCCAGAATGATGATTTTGTAAGGGGGGCATGGATAGTTGGAAGATTGAGCAGAGCTAGCAGTGGAAACAGTGATCCGGGCGAAGTTTTTGACCTTTTCACGGACGATGGAGATACCACGCTCGTCGGATGCATTGAGTTCGAGGACTCGGCTCTTCATTAATTCGGGCCTGAAAGGGGGGGGTGCCATTAGAAGATTTATAACCCGTATGACAATGGAGGGGATTCCCACCCGTAAAGCTCTTTTGCTAGAGCGAGGACCGTGGAAGTTTTCCCGGTACCTGGGGGGCCGTAGAAGAGCATGTGGGGCAGCTAATCGCTCCAACGGTTAGCTAATTGGATACCATATCAAGTATTCCAGGGGCACGACATTAGAGGACTGCAGAGTGCGTTTGAGGACAGAGATAGTGTGGTCTTGAGCAGAGACATCGTTAAGGTTTTTCGGACGGCTGCGTAATAATTGGATATTGTCAATCGGCTTGAACCAAGGAGAATAGCCAGAGGGAACCCACTATTTTTCAACCCAAGGAACTGGTCTATTAGGGTCTTTTGCTTTCGTTGAAGGGACGGCTGAACTCTGTGCAGCAGCCGCAACGGCTCTACGACCTGCTAGGTCAAAGAAGGAGGCCATGATCAAAGATTCGGTATAAATGAGGGAGTGTTTGAAGACAAAGGTAAGGATTGGGGAGAGCAGGTGGTTGACGAACGACAGTGAAAATGATAAGCAGTGAGTATGGAACAAACTTTGGGAAAACGCGTTTTCTCCATAATAATAATAATATTATTATTGGGGACATGTCGCGTTCTCGCAATCTCACCTAACCTTAAATATGTAACATCCGGCCTTAAAATCGTACCTTGGTGCAACCCCTGCGAATGCAAACTGGGGGGAGATCTGTGCTTATGGTTCACATGCGACATTGGCAACCAGAGGAATTGGTGGTCAAGGCTGAAGATCTCTGCGGAAATACAGTCCGAGTACGAGTACTTCGAGTATCTCCTAAGACACCCCGAGCCCAATCACAGATAGACTGCCCCTCATCTCAAACTCAAATCCTCGTATGAAACCTCTGGAGAATTCCGACCACTCATCTGTTGCTAACAAAAGTTAAAGCTGAGCTAAGCCGATCTCGAGGAACATTCAATTCGATAGCGCTATTCCGCAAAACGTCCACTCTTCCGCGGCAAACATACCGACAAGCCAGCACCACCCTCCGCCAGTCCTCCGCCAGAAAGAAAGAAAAAATTATAACAACTACCCTCTGTCCCCCACACAGAGTGTTTCCCTTCTTCATATGATTCAATGAGCGATGCTGGAGACCGTCGACCCTCTGCTGCCACCCAACCGGAGGAGGAGGAGGAGGACCAGGAACGAAATCAGGACCGCTATTTCAAAATAGTACGTTACAAACGATCCGAGTTCCTCGACCACTTGTGGCGGAACTTAGATCGGATCACTTATTGTTACTTCAGCTATCTATATTATCTAGAGTGAGTAGTGTCAATTCCCTCCCTCCCTCCGGCGGTCTTTTCGGGCCAAACGTGAGCTGACCGGGTGTTTGGGGATAATAGTTGTAGCTTTTTTAGGTTCTTCCTTCGATGCGCTATTCAGATGAACTACCTCACTCCAAAACCTATGGGCCTCCCTATGGTACCGCAGAAGAGGTCAGATATTATCGCTCTATTTGGCTCCGGGGGTTTTTGCTTTCTATGGCATGTCATCGCATCTCCACCTAGCGCCGGGGAACTCACGAACGGTTATTTGCATGGCGGGTTGATAATAGATTTTATTGGGCAGGGTAAGCTTAGGCTTCTTGCCCCTAGAAGTTGTTCTCTTCCTAATTCGGGCGCATGCAGAGGGCCCAATATCGAAATGGCGGCTGGTGTATATGGATTTCGCCATACTATTTCTACAGCTAGTAATGTTCACAGTGATTGCTGTAAAGCACGATCACGATGCTGAGAGTGTCCGGATCGAAGAAGGCCGGCAGCCACCACAAGACTTGGACAGTGAGGAGCGAGGAGAGGCTCGAAGATATTCGACCTCTTCACAAGAAAGTTTCGATGGGGGGGGCACACGAGCGCAGGGGGATGAAGATGCCGTATTAATGAACGGAGATGAGCCTGTCGCCGGCTCAGCGGAGACAAACATGCAGAAAAAGACCTTTGAGATATCATCCGGGGAGTACTTGATCGCAAATATCGATATCGTAGAACATGTCAAGAAGCAGTGGAACAAGAGCGCCGTGGTTACGGCCGATGCGCTCGCTATACCTCACTTAAGGTCGGCATGAGTTTTGGGTTTCGCAGAGGGGGATATCAGATATGCTTCTATCGCCCTTTAGTTTTGCTTCTCTGGGGGGTACTTTTGCTTTTTGAAATGTATATCAAATTCTTGTCACGGCGTTTGGTGCGAACGAGAGAGGGTTTCGGTATTGAAGGGTCAGAACTCTCTAATCAGAGGGCACATAATCTCCATTACTGTAATGTACTGTACAATAGGTTAGAATAATCACAATCGTGACGGAATCACTCTAACAGACAGTCGACCTTTTGCTTTCGACTACGTGACATTGACTTTCAGAGGATTGAATCTCGAAGCCGGAAATAGATGATGTCACAGCGGACTCCAGAAGTCTAAAAAATATAAAGCAGCTACTATGTATTCAGTAAAATCGAATATACTTCAATACAGTAGTACTCGAGTAGATTGCCGGTAGGTACGATAACCGAAGCTGTCACCAATAGCCCTCGGCGTGAAGGACAGCAGGGGACAATGAAGATAATTTTCGTGACTGCTCTTGCCGAGTCCAGCCCCACAACCCTAACCACCCACGCACACTCACACAAACAACAGACGACTAACCAAATAATCGTGAAATTAATGACAAACAGCACCACTCATCGACAACGACACCTACCCACGCCGTCAATATCAACCGAACAGCCTACCAAGCAAGTAAGCGATCCTACTTGCTCCTCAATTCTTCGTTTTTATTCTCTTTCTCGGCAAAGGCAGGAAGGACAGTGTTGACCTGGCATTATATTTTTCTTGACCGAATTAGATATAAAATGCCCGAATCAAGCCACAGACGTGAGTCTCACCCTTCACTTGGGAAATGGGCACTTGTGGGTGTTTTTTGCTAACTGGGATTTAGTCTACGTTAAGGTAAGATGTCATCGCTTTCCGCTACTTCCGCTCTTTTCCTTTGTACGGTCTGTTTCGAGATTCGGGACCTTAGCGTTGTGGTGGTGGTGGGGTTGTGTGTTTGGCTGGGCTACGGGGTTTATCTGGGAGAGTGGTTCGGAGTGCGAATTGCTAAAAAGGATTCGATTGGGGGGGGCAAAATGCTGAATTGATGGAGGAAATGATGTTTGCATGTGTGGATGGGATCGGAGGCTAATCCGTTCCCGGAGGAAATAGGCAAGACATCTCTCTTACCAGAGGGGAAAACGCAACACCAACCCCAACACTTCCCTCGTCAAGATTGAGGGTGTAGACAGCCCCCAAGATGCTTCCTTCTACCTAGGTTTGTTAGGCCCGATATATCATAGTTTTTTAGCACCTGTTAACACTTCGGGCTGCAGGAAAGAAGATTGCGTTCGTCTATAGGGCCTCGCGCGAAGTCCGTGGATCTAAGATCAGGGTATATTTACTCAATGCGGTATGATTGCGAGCTCATAAGCTGATATGTTTGAATTGAAGGTCATCTGGGGAAAAGTTACCAGGCCGCACGGAAATAGTGGGGTTGTTCGCGCCAAGTAATATCCCTCTTCTACCCTTCACAGACCCGCTGCCTTTGGGAACTGTAATTAATGCCTGTGGCCTATCCAGATTCCGCCACAACCTCCCCCCTCAGTCCTTCGGAGCTACTCTTCGTATTATGCTGTATCCTTCCAACATTTAAATGCGTCATGTTCTATTAGGAGGGGTTCCAATAGAAAACGGTTCACTTGTATGATCTTTTTTTTTGTCTTTTTCTCTCATCTTTTCTGGAACGGAATTTTTTTTCCCCGGCGCAAAAAAAATGCCATGCGTGGCTCGGTGTCTGAGCACCTGCCCAAACAAAATAATAGAATTCCTGAGATCGGGTCTCAATTTGAGAATACGGCCAATGTGATTGCGTTCTAAAGTGCCTTGTCCCTTTGCTCTTACACGTGGGTTCCCGTGCCCGGGAGACAATGCTTGCGAAGAACTGAGGTTATGTTCCCACAAATTGAAAAAGAGAAGACTACAATGTAATGAAGCTACTCACTTAGTCTAAGGCCAAACAGTGCCCCATGATATCCCAACATAGTAAAACTCAAGTGCCAAACATGTTTATTGCTGAGATACCTTCGGCCCCATCCTCGCCGTCATCCCAATCCTCAATCCCCCCCCATTTCCTGTCGCAATCCCGAAAGCCTCTACTTGTAGAAGCTAAGCTCCGCCAGCATCCTCGGGCGACTCAGGCCTCCCCTTCTCCCTGACGGGGCTAGCCCCCACCCCTTCTTAGCAGGACAACCCAAACCCAACCCCCTCCCC
>QLOI01000805.1:0-20566 GCA_003313605.1 Tuber umbilicatum | reverse complement strand
GGAGCAAAGAAGATGCATGTTTTCTCGGATTCAAAAGCGGCCCTAGGAGCGATCAACAATATGGCCAGCGAAGGCGAAAGCGCTGGGCTCTTCGATACGATGGCGAAAACACTTAAGAATGTGGAAGATATAATCCTAAAATGGGTACCAGCCCACGTGGGTATAGAAGAAAACGAGCTAGTAGATAAACTAGCAAAGAGGATGAGAGAAGGGAAAGAGGTTAGGAGGATAGAGGAAGTGAGAACGGGGTTCGGAGAAGAGGCCAGGAGGAAGAGGGAAGAAGAATGGAAAACCTGGCACACTAAAGAAGGACACGGGTACTACGGAAGAAAACCGGATAAACCCAAGCACCTAAAAGGCCTGTCGAGGTTGGATAGTTACGTCCTGTTAAGAATAAGGAGTGGAACCGGCATGAAAGGACACGACGACTGTGCTGGAAAAGAAGATAGATTCCACCTGGCAAAGACATATCCGTTACTGTCAGATAAAAGACCTCCTTTCGAGAAGCTGTTCGACGACAAAGAAATACAAAAATGGAAGGAATGGTGGAACCATCACGAATACCTAGGGATGGGAATACCAACGAGCCTACCAGAAATGTTGAACACGAGAGTCATGTACGGTAACCCGTTCGACAACACGATTACGATCAGTCGGAACGGTTTAACGATAACGGAAAGAATACCGAAACCGGATTGCAAAACCTGCCTAAAACAACACGACGGCGCTTGCAATAAACCGATCCTGGACCTAAGACGTACGAGATTCTTCTTCGTAGATGAAGCAGAAATGACTTGCAAAGAGTGCAAAGGACATTTCGGAGGAGGAAGTACAGTTAGGCCAGGAGGTTCAGGGTTGACAGGACACCTTAACAGGACAAGAAAAGGAGGAGAATGTGGATGGAAGTGGGAGAAGGAATGGTGGGAAGGAAAGCTGGATGAATGGGACAATTTGAGCGATGTGTGGAAGAGAACCATGGTCAGTAAATGGCATGGTATATTTTACGGGGACAATTTGGAATGTTGGAAATGCAACGTTAAGTGTAAGAAGGCACTCGCGTTGAGGTTGCATATGAGGAAATTTGATGATTGTTATAATGTATGGGAGGAGAAAATGTTAAAGGACCTGCGGGCAGGTACTTTATGGGTATTGGATTGATATGTTTTATTTTTTGTTGTTTTGTTGTTTTGTTTTGTTTTTTATTGTTTTTATTTTGGTATGAGGGATAACTTGGCTTATGTTAGGAAAATAATGCCGTTAGATAGATAGCCCGGTGGGAATGCTTCTAGGTAGTTTACCGAATATATTTTGATTAATTGGACAAAAGTCATCGTTGGTGGATTCGAGTACAGTACTGTACCGTACAGTACAGTACCGGCCAAAACACACCAAAATGATCGAAATTGTCACGGAAATCACGATTTGCACCTACATCCCCTAATCAATTAGAATGAAAAATATATCAATAAATAGCGGAAGACCTAGCGGTTCTAAAATTCATATTTCTATACCAAGTTTGCTTGTTTTGTGGGTAGCGCTTGCAATTGGTGCCCTTATTCCAAAACTGGAGTTAAGCTCCAAGAATTTGCATGCTCATACAAAAAGATACTTGTTTCGAAAATTGACTATTTCAAATTATCTTACAGTTAGAATATCTAGAAACACTATTTTATGAATTGATTTACTTCCACTGCAGGTGATCAAGTTCTGATGCTGTGAAACGGAGCATTTTTTGTGTAAAAGTGGTCACCAATGATGACTTTTGTTGCCTCGTTTTATATACCAAAAAAAAAAAGCCATAGCCCCAAATCTTCAAATAACACTAGTTTCCCAAATATTGATTTGAAATCGCAATTTTAAGTCATGATTTGGAAATCCTACAAAGCCAATCACTTGACTATCCAGGTCACGATTTGGGTTCAAATCATGACCAGACAAACAGGCCCTAATCCTCCGTAAGCTGAGTTATCCGGGATAGCGGTAGCTCACTCGTGAAACTCCGGTCAACTTTCAATTCTCACACTAGAGGGGCTTAGCCTGAGGGTTAAAAAACGTTTCTGCGAGCTTTTCCGGTCGAAGACTTTGGTCTATGTAACGCCCTCTTGCATACAGCGTTGATAAATCAACTCGGAACTTGGCACTTGAAAAACGCTTTCCCAAACCCTGAGTAGAGTACCTCTGCTAAAGGGGAGCGTGGCATTAGATTCTGTAAGAGGATTCTGCAAATAAGACAATGTGTGCTATATCGAGACCGGAGGACCACAGTGCAGGTTAGAGGTCATCACTTAAGAGGAAGATGGTTAAAACATCTAATTACACAATGTATCAAGCCCCTAAGAAAAAAAACACGAAACAATTAGGTCCAATATATCTTCACCTCGTCAACAATTCTTTAGGTCACCGAGTCAATCCTGATTCTTTGTAGCCTTCTGCAAAAAATCCACTACATCGTTCCACTCTTGATCATGCATAGCTTCAGGCATAAGCCCGTGTTCTGCACCTTTAATAACAATAATCTCGCTTTCGATTCCAGCTTTGCAAACCCTGTCGACGAGGTTATATGAGTCTGAGATCTTTATGGCTGAGTCTTGGTCCCCGTGTATCGCAATAGTTCTCGGGAAAGAGGAGTCAATCCGGTTCAATGGCTGAAGGTATGAATCATCCAAGCCCTCGCTATTATTCTTCCCCGGTAAGCGGCCGTAGAGCATTTTCGGGTAGATCCCTGCGAAGATCAATAAGTTAGTGCGCTCAAGGGACCACCAAAGGGAGACCAAAGTTTACCTTCTCGAATGGATAACATGAATATCTGCCCTCTATCGTCTTTCGTCAAGCGGTCGTCCCAGACAACTTCCTGATCGTTTTCGTAGTGTTTCTGATATTCCGCCTCTTGGATCATGTCGACCGGAACCCCCATAATTGTGATCCCTGGCTGCTTCTTCGCACTATACCAGTCGCTAGTAATGTCCACCATTCCATAGACGCTGGCAAAGGCTTGTGGCTTGATAATTTTCCATGTGACCCCGCTAAGGGCACCGAGATACCCACCTAATGAATGTTAATATCAATATCGAATGGTAGATGTTCTAAGAATGGGTTGTTCACCAGCACTTGTCCCACCCAGGGCAATCTTATCGACGTCAATTCCCCATGTATCCTGCTCTTTTAAAATCCATTGCTCAAGATCAAGCACGTCTTTTCGGATGTCCCAACCAGTAGCTTCAGGCAGGAATTGATAGTCTGGAAAAATGATAATCCAACCTAGACTGCGAAGCTTGCTTGCTAGATATAAAGGGATAAATGTGTGCCGGCTACCGGAAACAAGACCACCCCCGTGATAGCATATGAGTGTTTGGTATTTCTTACTCGAAGAATGATTTGGTGGGAGGGCGATATCAACGTTTAGAGGTCGACCACTGTGGTGATATTTGTAGGGTTCGGTGATTGCGTTTTGCATGGTTGAGAGCTTCGCGTTTTGAGGTAGGTTATGAAGGAAAGGGGATGAGGTGAGTGGAGTTTCTTAAGAATTGAATATCTCATGAAGGAGCGGAGTAAATGGTGCTTTAAATACTTTCAGCCTCTCAGAACTCCGGTAATACCCAAGATACTGTGCGTGCATCCCTCAACGCCATAGCAAAATTTAAGCACAGGCTCGGCGGACACGCCCATGTTTCTGCATTCAACTGCCCCCGTCAGGCATTTATAATCAACTAAATTACAAACCCAGTTTCGGGAGAGCGCAACCAACCAACCGGCAATTCCAGCATTCCCTAGCTTATTGGGTAGGATGTTTGTGCTGTACTGTACCACAATGCATCACACCACAAGTAGCCTATAGGAACCCTACCAAGTTGTGATGAGGGAATACCTATACTCGAGTATAGTACTGTACAAATACCCGAGGAGATTTTTCGTACAAGAGAGGGACAGTTAACCAGCGAAAATAATCCCTGTTTTGTGCTTAAGCATCTCCCCGGGTAACGTACTCTTGAGTGCGGTGGGACAAACTTCCGGCCCAGTCTTGGACAGAATGGATTTAAAATCTATTCGGCAAGGGTGGCTCCCTCCCAAAGTGATTTCGAAGCAGTAGTGATGACATAGAGCACTCCACGCCTCTCTGGTAGGTGTTCTGGACAGAATGTATTTAAAATCCACTCAGTAAGGGTGGCTCTCTCCCAAAGTGATTTCGAAGCAGCAGTGATGACATATCATACCCGTAATTTTCTGACGTTTGCAAATACGACTGTTATTGCATACCGCCAAAATCTTGAAGCTCCGGGAAATTTTGTGCCCATATGCAATAGCAGCTGTGTTCGCAAACGTCAGAAAATTACGGGCACTCGAGTAGAGCGCTCTCACGCCCCAGGTGGGTGCCTCTCTCCGTATTGGAGATACCTAAAAATTACTTTTCTATCACTTAGCCTTGAGATGGGAATTTGTTTTATAGTACCACAACAAGGCATACTTGGATCAGCGCCAAGTGCACCAGAATCCAGAAAACGCTGCGAGGTGCTGCCGAACAGAGGTATAATTAATCCCCCTTTAGGCGGAGTCTCTAGCACTACGGTAGCTGGCCCCAAATCTTCTACTGCAGCCCTTCCAGGACTCTCGTTGTAATGGAGTAGCCCGAACGCTGTGTTAGCTAACTACAGGTAATACCGGTATGATACTACACATAGAAGCACAGGAGTCCTTGGGATTCTCGGCGGGTAGAAGTGGGGCGCTGTGGGAGCACAAATACACCGGCTACCTTTACAATTGACCTGCAACTCGATTGGCGAGATGGCCCAGCAATCCGGCACGAACCTCCCCACACTCTCCGAAAACAAACCATACCCCTGATCGTGGACCAATACCGGTGTGGAAGCTTTCTCAAGGACTTCCTATCGGTATTGGGATCGTGTGTCTACCGGGCCGCGCTTGCAGAACCTGACTTGCTCTGTGACCTCCCTAGTATACCGTAGCAGGAAATTGACTAAGATATATGATAGAAGACTGTGTAACTCAACCCTGAACGTACTCGAGTACTACAGTGTCATACCGGTACAGTACGCCTGCTGAAGAAAGAGGTGGGGCTAAACCCAATTGAGATAGAAATGAAATGTCATCTATCATAATTACTAGTCGTCTGGAGGTGTTCGTGCCTTGCTTCCGCCTTGTCCTCTGAAGAAAATAAAGCCGCCCTTATAGTAATATTATTATTGTAATAATATTATTATTATTATTACGACATTATGAAAATTTTCACGCGCCAGGTTCTCGGCCAAACAGGGAATTCTGCAGGGCGAAAAGCCCCACAAAATAGTCCCACAGGCAAGCAAACCTATACCTCCTCCACACCGGCGCAGTATGATATCTTACCTACTTATATCCTTTCAAAAACCCTTCTATAGTATTAATAACTTAAAAATCTGGCAGATGCCGGCATCTGGGAAAACGAAATGTATTTCAAATTCCACATTTCTCCTTTGCTTCTGCCCTCTAAGATCAATACCATTCACCTTTCTATGCCAGTAAACTAAGTCGGCAACTTCACATCGCAGGATATGGGCGAAGTGTCACCGCCCATGTATCTGCCATTGTAGGTCAATCTAGAGCTGCCTAGAGCCTCTGAACTGTTGTGGATCACATAAACAGAGTAGTGATAGGTACGATCATGCTCAAACATAAAATTTTGGTGTGTTCGAGCATGATAGTGCCCATCACTAAAACAGAGCACCCCTGACCTCTTCCTCCTTTTTAGGTCCTTTCGGAACTGGAGTGAAAATCAGTCTCTCTTTGGCTTTAGCTGCATCCAGTCTCTCTTCTACCTAAAAATGAAACTCAAACAGTACTACTTTATTATTCAAATAATTCGGAGTAATGTTTTCCCTTGAACGAAACATACATAGCCACAGAGCAAACCCCGATACCAGACGAAATGCGGTCCTAAACTTCAGCCAGATATCAGACCCCGTAGAAACTTCAGCCTGGAGATATCATCTAATTAGATCCCTCAAGATTAGCTTTTAGCAAATCCCTAAAAACGCCTGAAGCAACCTGAACCGCTTGGGCAATATGTTGACATTATCTGCAGTGCATCTGCCGCACATAGCATGGCGGCATGCTCAAGATCCAGTTCCACTACCGAATTTGATAGCAGGCAGCTATTTTTCTTCCCGCGGAGCTAGCATCGAATCAGACACTAAGGTATATATATTATATGTTTCCTCTCATGATTCCTACCCTCTCCCCTGGTCAGGTGGCTCGGCTACTGGCTCCCACCCTTCCTCCACTCCTCCCCCCATTTCCTCAAACGCCTCGCCCTCGCCCAAGGAGCCCTCGCAGTGCTGAGACAGCTCTCACCCCCGGGCAAAGGCATCCCCCCCTACCTCAATCACCGCCTCCTCAACGCCATCGTTTTTCCGATCCTATCCTACGGGGCGGACCTGCTGGTCCCTACGGCACACACTCTCTCCAAAATAAAAACATTCTGGAACACCGCCATGCGGTGGTCCACCAACCTCTTCTTTGCGACACCTATCCCCATCCTCCTGTGCGAGGCCACCACCCTTCTAATTGACCTTGCCCTCATTCGGAAACGAAGACTAGCGGCACTCCGCATTGCATGTGCAGACCCAGTGATCAACCCAGCCTCCGCCCGCCTCTCAGTCCGCTTCCCCTCACACAGCAAATATCGCTCTCCCGTCTCATACCGCTCTCTGAATGCCAAAGGTGCTTACTCCCCCCTCGCCTGGAACTCCGCCGCTAGGAAAGCCCCTGGCGCCCTCTCTCACCTCCCTCTGAATTCCCTCCTACACTCCATCTCGCACCTCCCACACCCCATACCCTTTCCGCCAAAAACAAATCTCCCTACCCAACTGAAAGACCCCCCTGACCCTCCCAGCCCCTACGCGACCCTTAGATCCACAATATCATCCTCAACATTCAAGGAATGGTCCTCACACCCCAGCACCCTCAAGGAATACCTCTTTGTGCCTACCACGTTCTCCCATCCGTTCATGGGACTAGACTGCTTCACCGCTGGCCGCATACACCAGATGCGCTCAGGCAAAAGCTATCTTGTGGCCCACCCCACCTGGTCCTCGGCCAAAACAGACCCAACCTGCAGAAGGTGCCTTACTGACCCAGAGGACATGGAACACGCCATACTCCTCTGCCCCTCCACCCAAGCCCTCCGATCCACCCACATGCCCTCGGTTAAGTCTTGCGACCGGGACGCCCCACTCTGGACCTCGGTCCCCCTCTTACTTGAACTACGCTCCTTTATTCACGCTGCACGCCTGAACTACCTACCGAACACAGGCTTTCGCCTCCCTGGCTCACCGCCCCCGGCGACCCTCTCCCCACCGGCCTCCCCATATCTTCCTCGCAGCACCCCGCCAGGATACCCTCTCTCTCCAGTTTCCTCGGACTCTGACTAAGTTAGGCCCCTGGGCCTTGGTACTTACGAAAATCCTTACGTGACGCATAAACACCTTCCAAAAGATATAGCGGGATTAGGATTGATCTTTCGGGTAGTCTTTATAAAGTACCTTTTGTGGTTAGTCACTGTCTAGGGTGCATGTTTGAGTTTTTTCTTAAATAAGTTTTATATGTTACCGGGCAATCTTGTTGAAAGAAGGAGGATTTTATAGTGTTTTTGTTGTTTGTTTTATAGGTTTTCTTACGCCATAGCTTAGCTTGCTGTATGCGACATCTTGACCTAGTTAAAAAATAATGAAGTATGATTTAAATCAAAAAAAAAAACCTCTCATGATTCCTAACTTGTCTCTCACCGAATTAGAGATATAATCGTGGCGTTTGGCTCTTCGGGAAGCTAAGGTTTCTGAAAGGATCTGATCTTTTCAGAACACAGCACAGGGATAATAAGGCTCCCTAGCAGTGCCACCTATGGTAAACCCCCACCACTACCTAGCCACGGCAAATGCCCGTAATCTTTCAAAATGCCATATGGAGAAAGGATGAGGAATCAAAGATACAGTACTATCTCCGCCATTAAATATTTACCAGAAGAACAAGCCGTATATCCGGATCATATGAAGCTGGATATTTGTGAAGCTATGGACCGCTCTCAGCTAGGTCGATTATATAATCCCTACCTCAAGACAGGGGGGGAAGTCATTCCGCGTCGCGGCATAGAGCGAGTGATATCTTCTGTTTAAACCCCAACACTACCTACTACCCCCCTTGTGGGATAATCGGTATAATTGGAATTAGGGTCGCAATAGCTAATTTTGCAATTCGCCGTAGCAGCACTTCAAGGCTTGTTTAGCCACATACTGGTACTATTACCTGAACCCTGGGGGGCTAGAGTTGGCCCAACTTCCATCCACCACTTAAGTAATACTCTCGGCCTGCTGCGGCCACAGAATTTTTGGGGGCCTAGAGGCCACTGTTGGTCCCTAGATCTCTAGTGAGCTTCCTGACTCGGACGTCAGAAATTTGATCTCTATTCTTACGGTATCGGGTCAGGTCTGGAACTCGGGTGCTGTGCGAGTGCCCGGAGGCCGGGGTCCGGGGAGGTGTTTTTGTATAATTCTTGCCCTATACCAAAAACCCCATGTTTTAGCTCGTACAGCACTTAGTAAACCTTTTAAATACCATACTCTTAGCAACAAAAACCTTTCAGGTGCTGTACCGTATCATACCATCGTTCGCACAGGATCACCCTCCCTATGAATCATAAATCTAAAGAAAAATTCAAAAAATAAAGGAAAAAAGCAAAAACAAAGGCAGTTGATTTCTTATATATGTATATTTTTTTTTTAGAAATTTAGAGCTTTAGAAAGCCTCTTTGTGGGTCGTTCCGCTTTCACTTCAAAATGGTATGTTTTATGGTTCGTCAGGTCAAGAGCCTCAAGGAAATCACTGAACAACTTCACTCTATCCTTAGCTTATCTTAGGAATTGCGGGGGGATTTTAGAAAAATACCCGCAGGCTCCGGGCAATTCTTGATCTTTTCTGTGGCCTTTTCTTCCAATTTCTTTGCATTGTCTGAGTAATAAAAAGACTGTTTTTTGTTACATGGTGAAGCCTAGTAGAAAGTGTTTATGCCAAGGTCTCACTTTTTGGACGTTATATTTCCCGGCCGATGGTATCCGAAAGGGTTTACACTCATACCGCCAAGCGCATGCCATGACGGTAATCCAAAGGGTTTCCTCTCTGGAACTCCTAACCCTACCATCATGCATGTTTTACTACTAGCTTTTTGATACTGTAGCGTTCGGTAATACAGGAGGACCCGTAGCAGCCCCATGAAGCAATGCGGCTCTATCCGATAATGTCTTGGCGGCCGGGTAACTTCGGTCTCTTCTTCCGCTCAGCGGTCTCGTAATGCCCAGGTGTTTCCTAAACTTCCCACGCCCTGTTTCCCACAGCTTCAATCATCACCAGCCCTCCCTCGAAAACCTTCTTAGAAGATACCAAGATTTTATCTCGCTCTGTCTATTAAATCTTGGTGAGCTACTGATCTCAGCTACTCACTCACTCTGTCTCCCGGTCCTCTCCCTGGACTCTCCTCAACGGCGATTCATAAACAAACTTCACCATGGCATCTAAACCAGCTATTCCTCCAGCTCCAACGACTGCTGGACCCTCGTCTACATCACGCAGACAACCTATGCGTCAAGCCCGCACTGTTCGGAAGAATGCCTCGAACTCCAAATTAGGCCGAGGGACAACAAACGGAGTAAACGGCCAGAGTACACCCTCAAACGCGCCTCCAGCGAAATTCTACCCCGCCCTTTCACAATTTACCGATGCAATAGATGCTTTACCATCCGAGACGATACGGCATTTCACACTACTCCGCGAAGTCGATGCGAAAGCTTGCGGGCCAGAAACTAACTTACGAGCGTTGATTGAGTCCGCCCAGTCGCTACCGGCCCCCGAAGATCCGTACGAGGTTGATCCTGCGATCGAGGCGTTGAAGACCCTTGAAGGACTACAACAGCGAAGAGATGACTTCAGTGCCGATGCAGAGCAGTTGGAGACACTTCACCATCTGGAGACGACGCAGGCTAGCGAGGGTCCGGGGTCAAAAACAATCCTTGGGCACCCAGAGACGCGGCGAGCGAGATGTGTACAGATACGGGCGCAGATCACAGATCTGCTCAAGACCCAGGATGAGAAAATTCACGTCATCACTACCGCGAACGAGGCGTTACAAAAACATCTTCAACGAATCGAGCATACCTACGGGTATGTACAGATGGAAATACCAGACACGTATCGCCTGGGAAGCACAGAGCACTGGGCATACAAGGATCCAGTCAAGAAGGGGACACTTGCGGCAGCTAGAGCTGCCGAGAGAGCGCAGAGGGAAGCGGAGGAACGGCATAGCCAACAACAGCGAGAGATAGAAACCTCTAACACCCGCTCAGAAACAAGGCGCGAAGCACTTGCAAGACAGAAAGCTGCTGCCGCTGCCGCTACCGCCGCGGCTGCTCTAAATGACGAAGAGGAACAATCCACACGGGAGCAGAATAGCCAACAGACCCAGCCTGTGAAGAAGCTTCATGGCAACTCTAAGATTAGGAAGGAGCAAGAAGCCTTGGCCTCGGCAAAACGTATGGCAGAGCATCAGTCCGCAACTGGAACCGGTGGAATGGTTCCAGCATCCAGCCCTGTCGTACCCCCGCAGCAACCAAAGCGGCGGAAAACTACCAATAATAATAATACAAAGGAGGGGCCAGGTCCAGCTACGGCCCCAAACGCAATAGCGGGTGATAAGCCACCCACTGCGGAACCAGCAGTCAAAGCCATATCGAGTCCCAGGATTGGGACTCCATCCGCTGGAAGTAAGAGGGGGGGCAAGTCAGGTACTGCAGCTGGTGCGGGTAGGGGAGGGCGAAGGTAATTATCTTCTCATTTCTCACTTGTTTCCTTTCTGTTTGCTGTATTCTTTATATGTACTCTATGGTTCGGTAGCCAGGCAGTACCCGGAGTTGTCTTTAGGACTTTCCTTGTTTATCTTCCAAACCGAAGCAGCGATCCCCCACCAGTCTTGCGTCTAATCCATAGTTCATGTATTATTATGCTTTTGTTAGGAGTTATGGCTACTATTAGGGCGTCTCGGAGGAGTTTTTTCTTCTGTATAATTTAAACGGGGGCCAAGGCAAGCTTTTATAGTGTTTAAGGGGTGGCTCTCCAAGAACGCGCACGGACCTCAGCCTCATTTTTGATCCCCCCTATGTCAGCCTTGTTTTTGTCGGAAGTTTTATATCCTGATTTTCTGTTTTTGTTGATTGCATCGAGATTTTTTCATTGTTATTATTTGATTTTCGGAGGCTTTATCTGTTTTTCGATATGGGCCAATATCTTCCTTTTTTTATTCCCTATTTCTTGCTCGATAGTTGTTTTGTTCTTCTCTCCCTATCTCATATTGTCTGATGTTTATAATTCTTTTTCCTTCTCTTTTAATCGCGCTTCATCACGCGACGGGATGTTCCGAAATAGGATGAGCGGCTGACGATCTGGTTTTAGTAGGAACCCGGGAGGCCCCGCAGCATCGCCTAACCTTGCATCTTCGCCCACCCACTCAGCCTTCCCCGCTTCTGCGGGGTTAGGGAAAGAAGTTACCTCAACCACAACTGGGAAGGCCTCAGACAAACAACTTGATAACAACTTATTCTCTCGACCTCCCGAATCCGCCAAATCGTTTAGTGGTAGCAAGGCTGGAAAAAAGGAGAAAGATAAAGATAAAGATAAGGACAAGGAGAAGGAGATGGAGAAGGGGATTGGCAAAGATGAAGGCAAGCGGGCTTCTGGGGGTGCCCCAGGTAAAGAAGGTAAACTTACCATATCTACCCCAGATACTCTTGCTCTTGTCGGGAACCCCGTGGAGGACGTGAAAGATGTTGCTAGTGAAGATGTTGCCATGTCAGGCACAAGCGAAAAGGCCCCTATGTTCCCACCGGCAGAGTTAGGGGTGTCAAAGAACAGCTCCGCGGTCAGCGAGCCTTCGGAGAAGCCCAGCAAGAAGAAGAAGGAAGCCCTCGGAGCAGATACAACAGAAGAGGGGTCCCGCCCGGAGGAATTACCGAGAAAAGACTCAGAGAAGAGACATTCGGAGGCTAGCGAGAAAGAAAAGAAGCGCAAGCGAGTCGTCCATGATGACCATGATAACGTCCCATCTTCTGCTCCCCCAACGATTACCGAAGAGAAAAACAAGTCTCACCACACGCCATCGTCTTCATCTGTCAAGACTCGCCCATCAACATCAGATGGTGTCCCAGCTGCCGCCGTGCAAACTCCCTCATCCAACAAAAGACAGCAGCGCAAACGTGCTGATTCCTCCGCTGCTACTATGAGCAGTGCAAAATTGAAGGTAGAGGAACCAGAGGAGGAGCCACCAGCAGCAGAAGACGATGCGGACGCAGATGCAGAGGAAGATGCCGATGAGGATGAGCCAGTCTATTGCCACTGCCAACAAATCTCATACGGCGAAATGGTGGCCTGTGACGGAGAGAATTGTCCAAGGGAATGGTTTCATCTTGCCTGCGTGGGGCTTTCCCAGGCGCCCAGGGGCAAAGGTATCCAACCCTTTGATACTGTTCTAGAATGTATGCTAACTCGAGTGTGATAGCAAAATGGTACTGCAACGACTGCAAGGAAGGCATGACCAGAGGCCGAAGGCTTGGTAGTAAGACATAGAATTGGCTATATATCAATCGAAAATTGCATGGGTGGCTCATTCCTAGTTTCCTTTTGTATCGTTCATCTTTTGTTCACTTGGTATGGGCTGCATACTTTCCTTAATACTACCTACTCTTTTATGCTTTATGTGGTGGCGCGTTTGTACTTATATCATGCCTTTGGCATTTTGGCTTGGAAGCGTGGCGCCGGCAAATAGACTTTACACCCGAAACTCCAAACAGCATAATATTAACGTTTTTCCGAGGCTTCGCACCCCTGTCGCTAGAATAACCAAAAGGGCCAAATCCAAGTGATAGATGGGACAAAGGTAATCTCAAGCTGCTGAGCAATATAAAAAATTCTCTAGAGGCTTCAAATTTTTCAATAAAAGAAATCCCACCAAATCTACTACCGTATACTCTCTTCAACGACATTCGCCGCCTTTCCCACAAAACACCATACCGTGGATTCGAATCATAGATCGTCACTCTTGAAACATGCCTCACGTAAGAGATTCCGATCAATGCGGCATAGCATCTACTATACCGTATGGTTTACATGTGCTCGCGACCTATCCGCTCTCGTGCCAACCGAGACCACGCGATCGTCTCTTAGGGCCTCATGTCATTATGTTTGCATTCTTTAGAATATAACGATATAAAACCTTATGTTTCCCACTATCCACAGAGCCGAGGTTTCGCCAACCTCTTCATTGCTCCGGCGCCTTTTATTGCTACCCCTCAAAGTCGCAACCGTTCCCCAAGCGCGGCCATACCGGTGGCTCTGTTGGAATGCCGATAGAAACTATCATGAAACCACGCCGGACCAAGTAGTCACTAGAGATTGACAGATTGCTAAACCGTGTGAGGACACAAATGCCTGCAGTGGCAGTAAGTGCTCGGAATTCCGACCATTTGATGGAAGGTGGTTTACGAGTTCGAAGATACTAGTGTCATAATATGGGGTTGGCTGTTGGTTATTATAATTCCAATTAAGGCTCTGTTCGGCATGTCACAATAAAAAAATATGCTCCGTTTCGCAGGGTGGTGTATTTCCAAGCACCCAAGGCAGACATACCCGAAAGAGAGAACTGATAGCATAGCCAGAGGACAGACGCCTTTTAGCAGATTATGGGTAGCTTAATGGAAAGGGCTGCAGTAGGCTTGGTGGTTGGGGAGTAACAAAAATACTGCTGTTGCAAAACTTTGTGGAAAACCAAGTACTATATTTCGCAGCATCGCTATTTTCATTGCTTCTTGGTGTCTATGCCTCCAATTTCTCTCCTCTTTACATAGGATTTGCTGAAAGACATCCGCCATCTGACCATGCTATCAATTCTCTCTTTCAAGCAAGCCTGTCTTGGGCATTTGGAAATATGCTGTTTTGAGAAATATAGTGCACTTTTATATTGTGACATGCCAAACGGATCCTACGGTTATAATTACGATAGCATCCTCGTTGGACATGTCTCGGCCCCGGGCTGTAGCAGGGCGGTTATGGTGAGTCCTGCAGGCTAACGAACGCGCCGTCTCTTAGAAGAAGGCCCAACCTCCTGAGTACTTTGGATAAAAAGCCGTCGACCTCGACCTCGGACCGGGTATTATGCATTAATGAATTTCTGGGATCTCATAAATGACACCAAGACTCCCCTGGCTCAAAGCCACCCAGATTCGCCACCAACTTTCAAACCCAACCCAGGTAGTGCACTGCCTTCGGTGGGCACTCGCACTAAATTGATACTCATCATGCGGCAGCTGGGATGGCACATTTTGGGGTCCGATCGCGATTATAATTCCGCACTTCCTGCATCTGATAGCCAGACGATTTCCACATCTGAAGAATGCTACGCAGCGGTGTTTATCGAGATTATCACGGCGGCTACCGCAGCAAAAGAGAAGTGCAATTTTCAGGGCTTGACTCATTTTCTTACGGGAATGTTTAAAATTAATTTTTCTTGGGAAAAGACCTGCTCTCTTAGAGAAACTCTATGTTAAGACTCATGTGCTTCCCTGAGTAAATAGCGTTAAGCAGCGAGTGACCGTAGATGGTTTGAACAGAACTGCATCATATTTTAGTTTCAAGTGCCACAATCATTGGTCAGAGCTACGAGCAGGTGCGAGCAACGAAATTGGAGGGTAACCGCAGGCGAGGTAGCAGAACCTACATGCCAGAAGTTTGCCGGGAATTGAGGGTGGGGTGAAAGCCTCAGCTAAATTCACGATCCAATATCCATCAATTTGTGAACACCAACCGCAATAAGCAAAACGCGATGAGGCTCGATACTTTATCCAGGTCATTTCACTACCTCTAGGCCAACGCACTTACTATAGAGACCGATACCAAGAGGTATCCCAGCGGTAGCCTAGGGACTCAAGGATCTTGCCGGGTGCCATAGCTATCGAAGGAAGTCACGGCGAGAAAATAACCAAGTTCATGCATCAATCTAAGGGCAGGCATGATATATCTCGCCAATCCTGCATAAGATAAACGAAATATTAAAGCATTTGCGCTGTTCAGGACAACGATCTTCCCTATTTATAATCGGTTAGTAAGTTAGCCTATTCAAGATCTAGGAATACTCCGTAGAACGGAGATCCCCGCGCGCAGTGTGATGTCTGATTACCCTTGTTGGCCTGTTTGAGACTGCAATCGTGGCAGAGGCTATTCGATTTTCTCATAGGCCTCTCGCAGACAGCGCGACAGTACATCATATACCTCCCCTACATGAGTAGTCATACCGGAATAGGGCTCGGTGCCCTCGGCACGAGTATGATACGACTCACCCCATCCAAGGTATCCGGAAGGGTTCAGGCTTGAGTGCTCGGATGGGAAGCAGCCCATCGTACCTCTCTGTATGAGCCCGCTCTTCTTCTGGGTGGCGGGGTGAAGGGGTGCCCGGTGCCCCGCTCGAGTATACTGCAGTGGGACCGATCTTGGGTTGTGGAATGTGAGGTGAGGATTGAACGCCCGCAGTCAGGCGGTTCGCCCAAAGTTGGGGGCGGTATCATAGAGTAAGTCTTTTATAAGGTAAGTCCTTGTTAAAGTCGGGTGAACGGAATGGTTGTTTCTCTGCCATATTAAGCTTTCTAAGATTGAAAAGTACTTACTAGCACCTCAATGACTACTCAGGATCCCAGGAAACCCTTAACTCCCAAATTATAGGAGGTCTTGAAAATTCGATCATGGGCCATCCCGATCAGTTGATCTCGATGATTACCGGTTTTCTTTCTTCCTCCAGTTGAATTTCTCTGCCGTCTACTCACCCAATCGTTACAGTTATTGTGCTCGTATTGTACTCGAGTACCGTACGAGTACTCAAGCACGGTATCGGAGTTCATTGAAATATTATGCGATTCTTTTGTGTGCTATACTTGCTTTTTTTATTATTTATTTTTTTACTTGGTGCTTTGAGATAGGACTGCATGCATGCATGCATGCATTAGCAGCAGGGCACTCATGTCAGTTGGAGAGCCCCTGGGTCGTGGAAAAGGGTTGGTTTTAGACCGCGGACTTTCTTTATTCGGCCTCAAGCATGGGATTCGACGAAATAGTGTTACAGTAGCGCGACTTCCGCCAGGATTACAGTCAGAACTCTACTTTCAATTTGCGGATATTTTAGGGCGCGCCCGGTTTCCACACAAAGCCTTCGTTTTGGCCCTGATTATCTTCTGGGCTGCTAAAGCATTGAAAATTTCTTGCCACCCCTGCCATCGCCCGAGACATCGGGTGCTTTGGGTTACTGCTGTAGTTCTCACATCTTTTCGACGTACCTATGATAACGAGCCTGAGGTAAGTAATTTATGCACAGCTGCAAAGCTCACTAACAAAAGTGTTGCTTACTAAGGACGATGGCAGGAGCGGCAAGATATTTTGTAGGTTTCAGCAGTCCAGGAGACGGAGGTTTGCAGTAAAACTCTATTTTGCCTTGTTAATACTGTATCATATATTTATCCTAGTTAAACTTATTTTATATTGGAGTGGCGGTCTGACACCGAAACGCAATAGTCAAACTGTAGTGATGAGCTCAAAACGAAGGTATCAAAAAAAAAAAACAGAAAAAAATAGAAAAGAATCCCAGAATAAAAGTGAAAGCGGATATCCAAGCTCCAGCGCCAATATTTCCTTAATATCATTTCCGATTTTTTTTGAGTGACTCTTGTTAAATTGGTTTTCGTGGTGCATCTGGTGATGATCACAGATAAAGCATATTTCTTGGCTTCTAATTTACCTACGGTACCGTGCATCAACCAGACATGCTACCGCTACTTTCATTTGTACTGTACTACTCATAAAGTACAGATTCTGCTAACTTGGGGTAACTTAACTAGACTACAGTTGCACGATACAACCTGTGTCCAGCGGTTCCAGCACTTTCGGAAGCGACCAGATGCACCCTTAGCTCCTGAGTAAGCTTGGCTCATCCGACCGGTACTACATGCCATGATGGATACCGGCATTATCGATAGCAAGGCTGTCTGAAAACGCTTTCCCACGCTCTTGTTAGATAATAGGTAACGGCTTATTCAAGCACGGTGCGGGTATGGTAGCCCGTCATCCCATATCAGGTCTCTCGATCCCGACTTACTATCTTACTAATGCAGTGTGGAATACAATATCTCTTCCCTGGCCCACACGGACTAACAACACTGCTTATGAGGATTACCTAGATGTCGGCGATCGTTGCGCTCGTTCGCCATGGGGGCACCTTCGGGATGTAATATCATGAACGCACCCCAACCACCGGTATTAAAATAATCCCGGCGAACCTGCCGACCCACGCAGACCTCGCATGTGCGGAAGCTTGCGGGGTCGAAATGTTGGGGTACGATAATTACACCGTAGAAGTAGTGTCGGGCTTCGACTGGTACGTTCGCTTCACAAGCATACTCGATTATCCTGGTTGGATGGCCGGCGGCAGGATGATACATATTCTTCGACCGGGGTTCATTGGTCAGTCCAATTAAAATGGCAGAGGACTTGCCCTGGATCCACCATGATTTGGCCAGTCTTCTTGGACAGTAAATGCTGCATTCATGACCTCGACAAGAAAACCCTTTAGACGCCTTATCCACCTCCGCTTTCTCCACCCCCAACGCGATAAGCTGAAACATTTTGACCTCCCTCTGGGGATGTACGGGAATGAGGAAGAAAAGCTCACACAAACCGGTAGTGGATGTCGCCCTGATGCGTGTATGCTCATGCGTGGCCTTGTGCCCGTCATCGTGGGAGCTTGTCAACCCTGAGGTGGCCAATTCCATTCGTGCTCCTATGGCGGGTGAGAAGAATCGGAGATCCTGGTATGGAGCTCGGCGGCGTCACCGTACAGGGTTCCCCCTACGGAGCGCTGTTGTCTGCTAGAGGAACATGAATACACTTGTACGGCTATCGATGGCTCACGCTGGCAGGAATCGTTCAACACCTGCCGGCAAGCGAAGCTTGCCGACAAATATGGGGCCAGATTACGGTGAGAATTGCGGCTGGGGTGGTGAAGAGGAAATCGCCACTCGCTGAGACTCCGTGAAGTACTGTAACCCGATACCGGGCGTCTTTCTGTTGAACAAAGCGAATGTGTTGAGCTGGGGAGTTTAGATGATGGCTTTGAGGAGCTTGGAAAAAAAATAGGCAACTATTTGCTCCCGAAAACGATAAATAGTCACGAGACGGACTCGGAAATGCATCTGGAACGCAATTGTCTCACCCGTACTTAAAACCGGACAAATATGGACTCCTGAGACATCATGGATAAAGATTATGAACCTACTCAAGCTTTTACCAACTCATAACTCCATAATTGGCCGCGATGCGGTGATGTACTATGGAGATGTTATGACCCAAAGCTCACCGCCACCGCTCGCTTGCTCGAGGTCCTGAAGCAGGGAGGGAGGCAAGGAATTCGAGAAATTACCATTACGGGGTACAAGTTTCCTTTCTCCTTCCCACCACCACACTCTCCCTTGTACCACATCATCGATTATCCCCCTTCACTTTTCCTCAGAGTACGACACATGCCTGCTATGCCACACTGCTTAAACGAAAATTGCCTCATACCGGTCACTTACAATAACACCAAGAGCCCCGCCCAATGAACAGCCACTACTTCCGACCCAGCTCGGGAGAAGGCGCACCGGTATCCGCTACCGAATAGAGCCCTGGCCAGCAAAGTTCCGGCCCGCCCACCATCTAAACCTAACAACTATACCGGTATCTGCCTTTCGTTCTCGGCTTACATTCAATACCGTAACTTAACATTTCCCTTGCGCGTACCGCATGCGAATCGATACTGGCTCGCACACGGACCGCAAAATGTGGATGGATTGGTTGAAAAAAAAAGAAGAAATGTTCGACCCGGGAAGCACGAATTGAACCTGGTTAGCCTATTATTTGGCTAAGCTTATCAGGCTCAGTTAGGCGGACTGGCTTGTGGGCTGGTGCCACTGCAGTACTCGGATACAGGGATAAGTGGGGCGCGGTAGTACGAATGTCTGATTGCGTGCTGTGATAGCTGTTGAAGGTAATGCACCTCCTTACTGGCCGGACTTTTCTTACTTTCATTCATTTTCCTATTTTATTTTGTATTTTGTAATTTTAAATACAGAAAGCCGTATCTATGATACTTGCTGTTCATATAATATTCTCAGTGTGGCCAGGCTTTTTCACACAATGTCGTACAAAAGAAAACCCCCTGAACGCGGATAATAGTCTACCGGTACTGTGCTTCTATTCTAGCCCTATATATATCCCTGCCTACTGCGCTATAGGTCAGTTGCCACATCTGGGTGTCGCCCGACCTAACACGCCCCCCGAGTACATCAACTCGTAGGAGTTTAGTTGTAATTGCTTGTGCTAACGGTATGGCATGGAATGGTACTGTACAATAAGTTAAGCTAAATTAAGCTGGAAAGGGCGTGATAGTCCCAATAAAGATCTATAAAAGCCGTTTTTTCTAACGTGCGCAAGGTATGGTATTGTATGTTTCTCCCACGCCCCTTACACTCGGACGTCCATGGCACCGCTCCTTCCCCTCCTCATCATCTTCCTTCTAGCGTGGTTCTGTATGTACTCGAGTACTCGAGTACCTGTAGCCGCATGTTAATGGTGCAAGCTAAACTAAACTAAACTGAAACAAAAAGCACATGATTGATACAAGAAAGTGTCATAAGTTACTCCTCTGTTTCTGGAATTCCTCCGCATTAGCGTTTCGCGGATTTTTTATGGCGGTTGAGTGTCCGCGATGTGGCAACTTTGCTCGTGTTTGAATTCGTCTTACGCTTTATTTGCCATTGAGCGCTAGGTAGAACACGGCAGGGTGGCAATTTAGTGGTTGATAATATCACTTGTATGGTAGTTCCTTCCAGAAGTCAGGCTACTGTGTTTTGTAGTGATGATATCCTGTCTGTATAAATAATATTATCATCTCGGGTACTTCCCTTCCCTTCGGATACCGCACTTTGAGTAAATTTCCATCAAAAAGTTTTTGTCCGAAAATATGTAGGCACCTTCCTTCTCTTTCTTTTCTTTTCCTCTCTTTTCTTTTCTTTTTTGCGCCGGACTCTGCCTCGTCTGAAATAAAAATAGATAAAAATTAAGTAAAAAAAAAGGGCATTCCTCCCTCCCTCCCTCCCTACCTTCGCTCTCTCGTTCCCTCGCTCTCTCGTCCGTAGCAATCAACGACTTGCCCTGTGCTCAAATCTTACGAGATCAGGACTTCGCACCGGAACCAATTTCTGCCACTTTTTAATCGTAGCGGACGAGAGGTGCCCGAAAAACAGGGGTTCACGGAATATATCGCCCAAAATCCGTGCGCATCTGGACATGACCCCTGTTTTAGAATACTTCTTTCCTTCTACGAGAACAAATAAGATTGATTTTCGGTTTTCCAGAACGATGGTGTTTCACCGGGGAGGGATAAGGCCTGGAGCCGGGGGGAGGG
>QLOI01000802.1:25507-44823 GCA_003313605.1 Tuber umbilicatum | reverse complement strand
CACACTCTATTGAAGCCTCCGTTAGCTATACCTCACTTAAAGTCCCGCTCTTTGGGATCTGAGTATAGCTATCGTTAACCTACACCGCAGCGCTCCCTAACCAGTGTTCTTACAACACTAGGGGACGCGTTACAACCACTATAAACCTATCACTAGGCATATTGGCTCCTCTTCTCACCACTACCATGAACTATCCCTCAAACTGGGGAGCCTCCTCAACCCTCATAGTTCTATACAAAGGCAGGGGCTACCAGAGCCATGGAGGAACTTTAGGGAGTGCCGCAGCAGCAGGGGGGGGCCCTCCTCATATGTGGAGCAGCAGGAGAAACCCTGAAGATTACCAGTGTATTCTGGAGAACTCTTTTTGCCACCAGAGCAGCGGGGGGAACTACAGGGGCCACTAAAGCAATCGGCCAAGATACCACAGCCACAGAGACTGCAGGTGAGACTGGGATCTCCGCCATCTACCTCCCTTACTTCAACTTCTTCAACTCAAGCACCTCCCAACATTTCCCACATTTGTGCCCATCAACATCATCCACTGCGTCTCTCAATGCAGCTGTCTCATCCCCCAGATCCCGGACCAGCCTCTCTAGCACCTTCAGCTAAGTTTCCTCAAATCTTAACCCCACCTCCATCATCACCTCTTCCACCACAGTCGGCACCGACTCCTATTTCTTAACCTCTACCAATGTCCCTAACACATCTACCATCGTCATACCGGAGTATGCCAGTGGCACTGTACTCGGCAAAGGCTTCAGTATGAGAAACCCTTTCCCACTAAGACCACGTCTCATCAGCCATACAGGAGGAGGGGTTGGCTCCACTTCTCACTCTACCATTACTGAACACGGGCTCAACTCTCTTGAGTTCAGGTACCTGATGTAATGTGTACCCTAGTCTTATGAGAACACCAGTTAGGGAGTGCTTTAGTGAGAGTTAACGGTAGCAATGCTCAGATCCCAAAGGGCAGGACTTCAAGTGAGCGATAGCTAATGGAGGCTTCAATAGAGGGTTGAGTGGTAGATATCAAGTACTATATCACCACCTTGCCTAAGTCCCAGACTTTCAAGCTATTGGGAAATCGTGAACTGAACTGAAGTAACTGTTCAACTAAGTATATTTGAACTATTTCAGTCGATGTCTGCTCCTCTAAGTCCTTGAGGATCACAGTCTTTAAATACTTTAATGGCTATCCATTAGCCTTATAACAAAATCAAATAATAAGGCATTAATCAATGCCTTAAACGATAAACGTAAAACAAATATCTAACCCCTTTGCCTTTAGCAGGCCCTGGAGAACAGTAGTCCACATCCAAGTAGCGGTCCAATTTGAACCCGGCTCCATACATCTTTCAGTGACCAGTGGACAACTCAGTCAAATCTGATTCTGGCCAAGAAGGGGCTACCGCTGACAGTGTAGATTCGCCTGTAATCACATTGTCCTCCATATCCATAGATGAAGGAAAATAATCCGACTCTGTCTCCACATAAGGGTTGTCCTTAAACAAGACCCCCACTAAATCCTCCCTGTCAATATGGCAGCTCATACAGCCTACCAATCCAAACACATCTCTCACCACTGCCAGCAACTCAAATACATTCTTAGGAGCTGCGGCATTTATAAAGAGGTAGAACTCCGTATCCTAACAAACCCTCAGGCACCCCACAGAGTGCACAAACAGAAAATCATGCCTTGTGGTACCGCGTAACTCCTATCCCTCATCCTGATTAACAGGCAGAGACTTCCTATCACCTAAATATTCCCCTCCATCTTGGTAAACCTTAGGGATATTACCAGGTATATCTGGGTATCCCAACCTAGAAGAAATAATCAAGCTAGAGTAAAAGGGTCCCGCTGAAACAAACCAAATAAACAATAACACAAAACTGTATACTATCGCAAGACAAAACAACCTTGTGGGAAGAGCTGATTGGTCATAACAAATGTATGCTTGATGTCCTGTGCTAATACCTTAGAAGAAGGATCAAAGAACCAAAGAAGTAATACAGCTTTGTAACGACCCTGCTGGATCTTACAGTAGACTCAGTCTTATCTCATACCGGAGCCCGGAAGGGTTATGGTTAGGCTAGTCAAGTAACTCAATCAAAGGGTTACCATGTAGACTAAGCAAACGGTAATGCTTAGACTACAAACGAGAAAAGGTATACCGGGTAGGTAGGAAAGTCTACGCTGCAAGTTCGGAAGGTCTCTGAGAGTTCCGGCGAGTTACCCTACCTAAGGCAGGTAGTTACCCTACCTTAGGGAGTATAGTTACCCTACCTTGGTAAACAGGTTACCCTACTTTTGGATAGGAGTTAACCTACCTTGAGCGTAAAAGGTTACGCCAAGTTTCGGGAAAAGTCATGAGATTGTTTGTTACGCAAGATTATATAGGAGGTTCAAATCTGGGCTCAATGGGGTAATCCGTTGTTGAGCTACGGACCGAAGAAAATCTTGCCTGGGGCGAACATTGCAAAATCTGAGTTCAACACCCCACTCTGGGCCCGATGTACAGACAATGCGTCATGGGCCAACTGTAGGGAAGTTGCTGGTTTACTAGTAAAAGTCTATGATTGAAGACGATGGTGTAATACCGTATACGTTGTGGCCGTCCTTCCGACCGGAAGCTGTTCGCAGGATATATGTGGGGGCATGGGGCGATCGAATGGTTACTCGAGAAGTGATTCTCGAGTGCATACACCACTGATCCTTATAAGCCTACGGTGGTAGGTATGTAAGGTATACCGGAAGCCCGGGAGCCCTCCGGTTAAGTGGTAGACCTTCGACTCCCGTATGTCTCCGAAAGACTGTAAGGTGTCTTGAGGTTGTTAGCGAGCTTTAGATCGTAGTAGTCTTATCTTGACTGAGGTGCTTATCATCAGTGGCTACGGGTAGCGCCTGTATAAGCCAATGGCTTAAGTGTCTTATCACGGGAGCCCGTAGACCAAGTTATCGTGTCAAGGACTGTAGAAGACGATAGACTTGTAAAACGTAATGCCACCATTGAATGGTTGTCTACGAGACATGCATAGACGAATACGAATGGGACAGTGAGTTCGATATTTGACTAGCTTATCAGTAACCTGTTAGTTCGCCACTAACAGGACAGCGATATGAAGAGCTTTCTCCTGCAGTTGATTGCGTGTATCAGGATACCGCATGAGCGCTTCATGTGGGATAATGAACTAGCAGAGCCGGCTGACATTCGGCAGAAATTTAGCCCAAGGCCCAGAGGAGATGGGCATGCTCGCGATGGTGGTGAGCTTAGGAGTGATGGAGAGGAGCTGGCAATATAATTCTACTTAAGTAACTGCGAGACCTCTTCTCCTAAGACGATCAACTATCCTCTCCAGAACTTATTGAGTACAGCTGCGGCTTAAAGATATCAAGTTTCACCGTTAAGGTTTTTTCTCTACATATTTGTTCTTCAGTTTCCGTACGAAGAAAGCTTCGGTACGGCGGCATCCTTGGGATCCATCTTCCCACCGGGAGCCCCCGTTACAAGCTACTAACTCGATCAATTCCCCAACCACCACCCCTGATTGTTCTAATATTTTCTTCCTCACATAAGTACAGTATGGTATCTCTCCTTACCATACTTTAAGACAGTATCCTCTCTGTTTCTTAACCTGACATAACATAAGATTGATCTCCCTCTCTTGTACAGTATTCCACACTTCCAGATCTGAGATCCTAATTATTGGTGTACTATACAGGGGATCTGAACATCTTCACTGCGAAGTCGGTATTTCGATATCAGGAATAGTATATATGTGGCAATCATGAGATGTTTTCTACTAGTTAGGCCATATGACAAGAGCTCCCAGGCTGTACAGTCACTCATGGAAGTGTTCGTGATGTCATATACCGTTGTGGCTACAACTATAGCATTTGAAATTTTACCTTGTTCCACAAACCCTACTTTGAGTTCATGACCAATCACAACCTATCTTAGGGATTCTATAATTACTTCTTCTTTGTAACCACCTAGGGGACCTACAACAGTTGCTCTTACAAGGGAGAATCGGTTTTTAAGGGAATGATTGAGGGAGGTGGAGGAGGAGTTGAGGCAGATGAGGATACGTTTGGGAAAGAATAAGATTTGGAGGAATGAGGGAGAGGAGGAAAGAGCCTGTTTGAACCCATAGAGGAGGCTCTCACTGGAGGAAGGAAGAACTTCAAGGGAGTTCTCTAACAAGTGAGAGGTAGTATGGGTAACCAACCCAGAGCTTGGTAGAGTATGGTTAAGCATTTAAGATATTCGATAACGGAGTAATGTCAGGAAGGTCTTGGAATTGTAATCGCAAATACTCAGTTCGCTAAAACTACTAAGAGTATGAAGTGTATGTAATAACCTATTATATTGATAAGATCTCTTCTCCATTACTGCCTAAACTAAATAGCTGGGAAAGAACTCTTATATTTATATCCTGCATGAGTTTCTGCCGCCAGTACATCTAATACCTATACTAAGTACCTCTACAGCAACTGCTTGTCTTTTGTCTTATCAATTGAGTGCGATGCTTGTAGACCCTGAATACTTCTTTGCTTCTGGTCATTTGACTATTATAACTTCCTCTTCCTGAGGGTGTGCAAGGCTCCACCAGTTGAAAGCTATTGATGTCTTTGCCATATGAACTTAGTCTGAAATATGCTGCCCAAATACGAACATACCAGTCATTCCTCTGTTATTGAGATAATCAGCCTCAATATCAGATGCTGGTGACAACAAAGAGGCATTACTGCATTGTCTTCATGTAGAGTTGGTAGGCTTAGTGCTCCATCACTTCTTTGATTTGCCTAGCGAGATGACCTTGCAGCTATGTCTTCTTAACTCTCATCCATTCTTGCAGACCTATGACTATTCATAGTCAGTCAACGTGAAGCGTATTTATCTTTTTAATAGTTCTGCAGGTTTTTCTATTCATCCAGGTACTTTATGTATGGTCCACTGGATTCCAGTTGTATGAGCAGTGCATATTACCTCTCTCATATATCCTGCAAACAGCTTCCAGTCGGACGGAACACGACAACATATACAGTGTTACTGGAAGGCCGTCAATTTCGTGATTTTTGCTAGTAGCAAGCAACTACACAAGGTGCTACAGGTGACATCCGGGCCCTTTATCGGGGCCAGAGGAGGGTGTTGGGAATGCATATGCCTAACATGGAGACCTTGGATGAAGTGGTTACCCAAGTGGTAGATGGCGGTAAGAGGACTCAGAGGAAGGTGGGACGGGTGCTTGACCCTGAGATTTCTTAGGGGAAAGAAATGCCAATGATGGTAAAGGTGTGTAGTGTAAGGTAAGATGAGGGGATTGGTGGAGTGGAGGTTGTATTGTATAAGACAGGGGTAGAGTTTTGTGAGGGTGTGAGATGGTTGGTTGGGGAGGAAGAGTTGGAAAAGAGGAGAAAACATGGAAGCTTGGTATCTACAGTGGTGGTGAGGGTTAGGTGTTTGGAGGTGTTGGGACAGCTTTGTCGCTCTGGCCTTTGGGTGGGAGGATACTGGTGTTTGGTTAGGAGCTTTATGGCAGTGCAACCTAGGAGGAAGGAGCCGGGGTGGATGAGGGTGATTGATGGGATGGGTGAGAGGATGGAGATAATTGCGGAGAGGATGGTGGAATAGAGAATGAGGAAGGTGGATGAGGATGGGAGAAGGAAGGTTGATGTGAGGGAGGAGAGGTTGATGACTGCGCTGAAGGGCTTGGGTGATCATTTGTTTAAGCTGGAGGGGCAGGTAGTTGGTGTGGGGAGGGAGATGTTTAAGAGGAAGACGTTTAAGAGAGAGACGTTTAAGAGGGGCATGGAGCAGGGGGTGAGGGATGCGGAGGAGATTGAGGAGAAGGAGCGGTTGAGGAAGGAGGGGATGGAGATAGAGGAAGAGTTTGAGAGGGAAGCCGGAGAGTTTTTTTAAAGCTAGTGAGGCAAGGGCTATGAAACGGGGGAAAGGGGGTGGTATTGGTTTTGGTTTACCGGCACTGGCAGCTGGAAGTGGGGGATTTCTTTTTAAGAAATGGTCGGAGGAAGGGGGTCCTTCGGGCCGAGGTGGAGGTAGCGTGTTTTGGGGAAGAAGGTGAAGACTTTGGATTTAAAATGCCAGTAGCTTAGGTATGCCGGGGATTGGATCGTCTTCGCTTGAATTTGTAGGTAGTGGTTTGGGCAGACGAGCTATTAGTGCTATAGAAAGCCCGAAATGGAAAATGTTTAAAAAAAAAAAAAAAGTGTTCGTGATGTGAGACATCTTTTAAATTGGAGTTGCGCAATTGACTAGGTTAGGCTAATAGGATTCGTACCGCTATTGCTACAGTACCGGTACCTTTCATCGGCAGTCCATGACCAACAATTAGCAAGGCTGGAGAAGAGAAAAAACGGTGAAAGGAGAGTAGGTATTTATAAAATTTAATAATATACAAACAGGAAAGAGATATCTAATGCTTCACCTAATCTAACCTCGCTTCGCTTCTAGAACTGTAGCTACTTTGTCAGGTATCAATTTCTGCAATTTTTCGGGAAATATTTCAAGAAATCCTGTGCAAGCTTTACCGTTAGTTTAATTGAAGCGAGAGAGAATGAAGCTTATTGATGGACTATTTAGTTGTTATTGTTCAACAGACGTAAGCTCTCTGATGCTTTCCTTTTTTGCTCTGTTTTCTTTTCCTGGGTGCATAATACTATTTAGCACCCCCCGCCAGGATCGATTAACCGTCATGGAGTATCGGTAGGATAGAAAAAGCTACTGTTATGACATTGAACTGGAGAGGGGAGAACCCGTGCCAAAGCGGCGGTTAAGATTGACTTCAAGGGCTATCATTTTTTGCGAGGGCTAATGACCAATGTGAGACATGTTTTACGAACACCTCTGTCGAGCGACAGTACCTTTTGGCAAGAATCTGAGTCAATCCAGGCCATCAACAACACCAAAGAGCGGCGAAATCTGTGCACAGATGAAGGAATACTGTAGAAGCAATTTTAGGAACAAACGGGGATTCTGGTCATCCGGGGATCAGGGTGCATAGTACTTGGGGCGAGCTTTCTGGCTGTATTTGGTAGGGTCTATCCTAGCACCACAATTATAAACACCAGGGGTGGCTTTTACAAGGCAATTACCGGGAACTTTTTGGTAATACCTGTTGGGTGTTTGAGTGTTACGTCGGAGGTATGTCTATTATAATGTTGTCACATCTGGGTGGGGGAGGCGGGACGGGCAGAGTTCGGGGGAAGAAAGGAACGGTGAGTTCCGACCAAATCTTTCAGAACATCATATTTCCATTTTCCTGGCTCGGTACGTAAAAGAGGCCTAAACGAATGCGATGTTGGGTGGAATGGTCGAGTCCGGGACTGAAGTTAGAATTCCTTTTCCACGTGGAAAGTGTATCAAGTTATACATTACAATTTTCTGCTAACAGCGCAGTAGGTCGCGCAAAGCTGTAAGTTGGGGGGTATAGCTTTTAGATGCACTGTATGGCATGGCTTGTTAATTTTTATTTTGCGCGCTTTCAGGCGAGTGAGAATATATGAAGGCAGAGTATGTGGTGTGGGGTCACCGTGGACTAGTTCGTTGGCAGATGCTTGGCTGATGATGAATGCATTTTGGAGATGGGCCAGTGCTTGCGCTTGGGTGAATTTTATGAGCAGGGCCGTCCCCGCAAAAAAGGTGTCAAAGCAAAGCAGCGTAGGCTTTGCTGCTCAGTGTGGTGTTTCGACTATCGCTTTTGTGCTGCTGCTTTGGTTATGGAAAATTGTATAGGGAAAGAGAGTATCAAATGTGTTCATTACATCAAAGAAGTAAAAAAACAAGAACTCATAGCCACAATTCGGATTCTCGCTATCGGGCGATATTTGGCGTATGTGGGTCAAGGGTCCTTGAGGTGCGAATAACGTGCGCCCTTGGGGAAGGCCCATTGCAGCCCGTGCAGTTTGGGGACCCACAATAGTGTCCCTATCGTTAAGATATCCATCTGCGTCGGGTAGATTTGGGGCGCTGGAGCTGTAGGTTTAGTGTCTGGCCCTTTAAGGTTCATGAGCAATTCGTCAAGAAGCGCTGGCCGAGCTAGAATCAATCGAGTAAATCTTTTTGTTGGGCGTAGTAACTCCAACTTCCAAGTAGCATATTTCACCACAAATTTCAGGATCGGATCTGAGCTGGGAAGGTTATCATAAGCATAACCTATCACCATAACGAGGCCAGACACATCTTTATTACTCGATGGCTCGACACAGCTGATCTCAGTGTAAAATTTCGACTCCGCGAGCTGTTTTAAAATGGGTATGTTGAATTTATCTGAGAATACGCGGAGCTGAAGGTGTTTGTGAATGCTCGCCCATACGTCCTGTTTGGGTTCGATGTGGCTTTCCATGCTGGTAGGCGGCGTGTAGCCCTCGTGGCCGTATTCCCCAGTGTATGCCCATTCGGTAAAAAGCGTGAGCGTCTCTTCCCCCTCCTCTGGCAAACGGATTGTGCCCTCGATGCCCTCTCTCATGTCGTTATTGACGTGCTTGTTGAGCTCCGGTGATATGCTCGCGAGGAGTTTTTTATGTATCTCCATTTTTTTACGATCACGCCCGACGTATAATGTGACGGTTCCGCCAAACAAAAAGCTAATAAACGATGGTTAATTATGGGGCTCAAGTAGAGCAATTTAGCAAAACGGGGAGTGTTTATCTAACTCTTTATATGTTGGAAAGTGCTTTTTTGTGGTGCTAATGGGCATGAGTTTTTTGGAGGGGGCGGAAGCCATGATGGGAAGAGCTGGACGGTAGTCGAGTACTCGTTAGAAACTGAGCGAGTTATTACATTAGCTGGCAAGGGCCGGCAGGCATTCTCAGATTGAGATGGGGAGCGGCTGGGGGGAACTTACAATTCCGTCAAAGTGAGTCCTGAGAGGTTTAGTCCTAGCTATATAGAGTTAGGATATGGCACCCTTACTGGAAGCTGTCCACTGATAGCGGAAGGCTATGGCTAGTTGCAGGAGTCTTGCGGATCGTTTGGGAGTGTGCTGGATTGTTCAAAGGTTTAGGATTACGGAGAGGATTCTCTAGACATGCCTTTCCGCTGTTATCACGGGAGCGTGCAGAGCAATGTAGACATGCGTGGGGAAACAGTGATAGGTGCGGCGATCCACGGAATGATTAGGATGCTTTGATTATTTTTTACTTATAAACCTATCTTTACCTTTAGTTTAGTTTAGATGTGACGGATAAGGACGAAGTAGTACGGAAGAGAACGAAGTTGAACCATACCGCCATTACGTTCGTTCGTGGGTCAAGTCACCTCGTATTCCGCTCGCTCTACCACCAAGCTATTTAGCTACCTAATTTATAATAGTTTCATCGCGATATTGAAACAAAACGGGGATGGAAATTTTGTTTGGGGGTGCTCGCGCCTGGGGGTTCTCACCAGTTAGTGCAGTATAGTGGTAAGGGCTCAATATGAGCGATGGCGGAGGAGGGTGTGGGTTGGTAGTGAGTTGGGATCTCACTTCGTATGCGTAAAAACGTAAGCCTTGGGTATGCCTTAAATCCTATCATGAGCTAATGCGATGGAGGTTCCCCGCATTTTGTATACGGTAACTCTATGCCGCGGCTGGGTGGTTGTTCCACAATACGAAAACTTGGTATGATATATTATACTGTGGGTTTTAAGTTTTTTGAGGTAAAGTGCTTGGGCCACACCCGGGTTACGGAGGGGGAGAACTTGCCTGTCGCGTCGAGCCATGAGGTTTTTCGGTAAGTGTGGTGGCGTTTTGATTTAACTACAAAAATAAGGCTCTGTTTGGCACGCCATAAATACCATGGTATATTTTCTATGATATTTCCTGTCAGAACTGGATAAATATGCCGTGTTGTGTTTGGCATCTAAGTTGCTGTACAGTACAGTACAGTACAGTACGAGCTTGGCGACAAAATTCGTGGCCCCTGCCCACGTTTTACACCAAAAGTAGCCGATTTCACGCAGTCACAGCTCATCCAAAGGCAATAAAGAACTGATGAAATCCACACTGTAATACAGGAAATTACCTAGACTTTGTGGGTAAAAATTACAAGAATTTTCTCCCTACATGGTAATGGCTAGGAGCCTATTATCCAGATTAAACATTGTTGCAATATACCTTTTGTATGAGGACCTCATACAAAATTGAAGGTACTTTTCAACCACTGCCATGCTTTAGGGAGTTGTGACATGGACATTTACTAATACGGCTTGATACTTATGGGCAGTAATATCTGCATGTCTCTAAAGATGCTGGTGAATTTTTCCATTTTTTGTAGAGCGACAAAGCTGTGGTTTTGCAAAGCGAAAACACCCATTTTTGGTGGAAAACGTGGGGGGGGGGCCACTAATTTTGTCGCCAAGCTCGTACAGTGAGAGGCCATCTGCAAAATTCGCGGACACTTGATCATTTCACACCAAAAATGGCAGATTTCATGCAGTCACAGCTCATCCAAAAGGAATAAAGAACTAATAGAGCTAATACAATAATGTAAGGTATTATCTAGACTTTGTGAACAAAAATTATCAGAATTTTCCCCCTGCACAATAATAGCTGGGAGCTTAGAGTCCAGATTGAACATGGCTGCAATGTACTAGTACTCGTACCTTTGGACCACTCTCATGCATTATAGGATTGCGCTACGGACAATTATTAACACAGCTTGATACTTATGAGCAGTATCCGGATGTCACTAAAAAAAATTCTGGGAAAATTTCACTTTTTATTTTACAGAGCAACAAAGTTTATTTTTTGCAAAGTGAAAACACCCATTTTCGGTGCAAAATGGCCAAGTGTCAGTGAATTTTGCAGATAGCCTTGCACACAAATTCAACGGTATTTCTATCCTTCTGAATCTTGCAAGTTTCGGTATTTTATTTTCCCAATGGCATCGTATTGCTTGTGAACCAGTCTGTAGAAAGGGTGCGATGATTTTTGTTCCACAACAATAAGTACGATACCGGTTTGGAGACAAAATAATATGATCGGAAAAGGCTAAAATAGAAATTTCCAACCGTGTAAATTTTCCATTATAACCTTACCGGACCCTAACTCTTCCGAGTGTAGTTTTGTCTCTTACATCTTAAAGGATAAAAGTTCAGTATACCCACTTAGCTAAAAAGGCAAAGGATATTGATCATGCCAAATGCGAGGATTTTAACAGATACTAAGTATTTGTATCCTGAAGAGTACTTTGTTTTCAGGAAATACTGAGTTTCATTTTCCTATGGCGTGCCAAACGGAGTCTAAACACTGCAGTCCAATGGGCTATCCGTTCGTCCACATCTCACTTTTTAGTCTTCTACGAGCAGACTTCGCGGCTGACATCAGTAATTGCTGCCTGACGAAAAAGAAGTAGGAATAGAAGGGTTCACAGAGGAGGTAGGACCTATCGAAAATCCTACCGTGTATTCTGCTTGAAGTAAGAAAATTCTTATCTTCCCTAAAACGGGAATTTTGAATTATAAGCCGAAAGATAGTAGTTGAGTGATTGTCAGGAGAATTCCTAGTTTCACTAGGTAGGAGGCAGAAGGATTGAAGTATTATAATTATTATCATAATATAATATCACAACAATATTATTATTATTGTTATATGTTGTGTTGGAAGAACCCATTAGCAATCGAGCAAAGTGCATAGGATATCACTCGATGGCAGAAGCGCTGCCTCGGGGGTTTCGGGAAAAGGAGTGGTGGCGACTTGCTGGACCGAGGGTCATAGCCCAGAAGGACAGGCCCGAGTACCAGCGCCCCCGACATATGAAGCATGACCCGGCCCCTCGAGCTATGAGATCTCCAAGCCCCCTACAACTTCCGTTCTTGGTTGTCCCTCCCCCCACCCCCGGCATAAAAAGTAGCACCCTTATTGTCATCTAGGACAGGTCGGTGGCAACGATTCCGAGCGACAAGGGTAGCGGCTCCTCCACCAATGACTCCGATAGTGGAACCGGTTTACAGGCAGCAATCGAGGATACAGATATTCGGTTTGGGTTGTTGGTTGTGTTGTTCTGACGTTCTGGGCTCCTGTTTTCTCTCGTATTAACTAACATGTTTAAATCTATTCATCTGGCTTTGGTAAATTGGCGTAATGTTGTTTCCCTTTTCTTGGCTTGGTACATAAATGAGGTTGGCATCCCTTTCCCCCGTGGACAGTATACCATACTTTACTATTTCTTAGTAAGAGCGCCGTAAGTGGTGCAAAAATTTAAGTTGGGGAGAATAGTTTTTGGAAGTGCTGTATGGCATGGCCTGTCGATTTTTATTTTTAGGTCTTTCGTGAGAATGGAAATAGATGAAGGCAAAGTATATGTATGGGCTGGTTTGTTGGCGCATGCTTGGCTGGGGGTGAATGCTTTTCAGAGATGGGGCTGGAGCTTGCGCTTGGGTAAGTTATAGGAGAAGGGCTGTTGCGGCAACAAAAATGTGAAAGTATTGAAGCTCAGATTGGTATTGTTCCCGGCCAATTTTGTGGCCTCGCTCAGGTGATGGCAGGTTATAGAAAGAGAGTACGAAATGTATTTATTATGTCAAAGAGATGAAAAGTAAGAACTCATAATCTTAGTTTAGATCCTCGTCATCAGCCGATATTTTCTCCTATCATGGGCTAAATTCCCTCGAGGCGCGGGTGGCATAGGGGAAATTCCAGGAAGGGCTTCACTGAGCCCTAGGCGGTTCCTGAAAGAACCTCGCTGGTATCACAAGCGGCAAGATATACTCTATCGTACTCTCACCACTTACGAACATAATTACTCGTACGGATAGTAATTCTCGAGTATTAGATTCGCCAGCGTCAAGAATTTTCATTCAACACGGACTCAATCAGAACCACAGCGCGCAACAACCGCCGTATTGGAGCAGTTTTAGTGAAGGGATTGTAATAGCCTTTATAAGGACATTACCACGAGCTTCCTGTTGAGTATTATATCAAGGGTATGCCTATCGTATCTCTTGTGAACTAGGGCGGAGGCGGGGGAAGGCCGAGGCTGGGGAAAGAAGGGCGGGTGAAATCTTATTAGGTCTTTCAGAGCAATGCATTTCCTCTTTCCAGGTTCGGTTCGTGAAAGAGGCCTGACCCAACACGATATCAGGCGGAATAAATATATATTGGCAATATTGCATGTACCGTACGTGCTCTTTCCGAAAATATTGGCCAAGATTTTCGGATGCCTTTGGAATGGGCTAGTATGCGACTGAAGTTGGCATTCCATTTCTACGTGGGGAGTGTGCCAAGCTTTACTGTTTTCTGCTAAGAGCGCTGTACGAGGTGCAAAGCTTTAATTTGTGGAGAATGGTTTTTAGAAGCGCTGTATGGCATAGCTTGTGCTTTTGCGAATGCTGTAGCTTAGCCACGCCGTGGCTCTGTACTAATACGGTGTCGGACCTCATAGCGTCCTTTATGGAAAGAAGTAACTAAAGGTATCCACTAGCATTAGATCAGGGAGACAAAAAGTCAGGATTTATAGCCCCAACTAAGACCCTTGCTATCATCTCAGAACTGGCCAAGAGTGGGCCAAACGTCCATGAGGCGCAAACAACATAGGGCAGTCCCTGAGTGGTGCTTGATTACAGTTTAGGGGGCTACTGGGACCTCCTCGCTAGTACTGCAATGCGGAAGATTTTCCTCGTTGGGCGTTCTTTTGTGGATATTGGTTATTGTAGCAGTCAAGGTTCCCATGAGGGTGACCTGCTAGAAAGGGGCGGGGCGGGTTGAGGCACCTTGTGGGGGTTTAAGGAAATATATGTGTATCCGCTATGGTGTGTGGGATTGACCGCGTCACAAGAAATGTGAAGGGTGAAGAATAATGTGCACTTTCCATGACTGAAAAAAACTCCACCTTAATTCTCAAATATAACAATAAGCCACCAATATTCCCCATCACGCATTAGCCTATGCACTTATCCGGGGGGGACAAAAAATCCACAAAATTATCCATGCGTCCCGCAATAGGGAACAAGATATACTGCATCATTTCGTAAAAGCCGGATCAGGAAGAGCAGGCTCGTTCAATCGTCTCTTAGTATTTGCTTAAAGTGAAGTGATTTAGAGTCAACTTACCCTCTCATTAGTTTGATTTCCGTGGTTCCGATCCGGTTTTTACCAAATAGATGTCTGTCATCTGTCGGGTACACTTTGGAGACCGTAGGTTTAGTCTTTGTCCCTCCTGGGTTCATGAGCGGTTCCTTCAGAAGCTCTGGCCGAGCCAAAGCCGGTTGATTAAGTGTGTTGAAAGTAGTGGGAGCTGAGGTCATGATTGGTAAGGAGGGTTTGACGCGATGGAGTGGAGCGGCTCAAGCGAATACAAAGGTAATATTAAGCGGTGAAGGAGTTCAAGATAAATTCTGTTAAGTGGGTAGAAAAGTAAAAGGAAAGACTTGAAGACTTGAGCGTGAGGAAAAAACTGGAAGGAAGGCTCACGGGGTAAGGGGTAGGGAAAGAAGGAAGCAGATATGATAGGGGAAAGTTTTTAAAGGGTCGCGCATCCCTCAGGCACATATGGGTACCACCGCCGCCCACAAACTTAGGGACTTCTAACGGAGTCTGTCGGACGTAGCAACCCCAACTTCCAAGATCATATTGATCTAGAAATTTCGGAATCGGATTAGAGCTGGAGGGGTTACATACGCATAGCGTGTCACCATAACGAGGCAACGTAGATCTGCATTGCTTGTTGCCTTGACGCAGCCCAACCCGGTGTGGAATTTCGATTTTGCGATCTGTTTTAAGATGGGTATGTTGAATTTATCTGAGAATGCACAGAACTAAAGGCGTTCCTGGATATTTTACCATGCGTCCTGTTTGGGTTCGGTGTTGTTCCCCACGTTGGCAAGGTGTGTGTTGCCTTCTTTTGAGTTTGTTGCTCTTTTGAGTTATATAACTCTTGGTCAGGCCTTAGCTAGTAGATCCACCCACCACCGTTTTCCGTCATCCCCCCCGCGTTTGCTGAGCTTCACCCACGGTGATTCTAGTCCCACTCCTGTTCTTTGAATTGTTTCTTCAACATCATGCTAAAATTTTCGGGATTGGATCTGAGCGGGTGAGGTTATCATATGCATAACCTATAACCAAAACGAGGTCCACAGCTTTATTGCTTATTTGCTCAACACTATTAGTCTCGGTGTGAGGTCTCGATTCCGCCCGATGTTTTAAGATGGGTATGTTGGAATTATCGGAGCTGTAGTTGTTTGTGAATGCTCGGCCGTGGGCCACCCACAGGTTCGTTGTGGTTTCCCACGTTGGGAAGCCATGTCGCCCTCGAGGCCGTAATCTCCAGTGTATGCCCAGCTTTTCCGACCGGATGGGATGGGGCTTTGTTTAGTGGTCTATCCGGGGTAGTGATATCTCAGGACCACTGTCGTTTGCTCGGACGGCGGGCCCTACCGGATGGGAAGATGTCTTGCGAGGGTAGGTGTAAGACTATAGATAATGGAAAGCGACCGCGGGGGACAGGGAAGAGTATTGGGGATAACGGAAGCGGAGGTAATGATCGGTAAGGAGGGTTTAATGTGGTGGGGCGGGGCGGCTCAAGTAAACAAGAGGGGGTTGTATTAAGCGGTGAAGGAGCTCAATATTGATTCTATAAAGTGTCTAGAGAGAAAAGGAATGACTTGAGCGAGAGGAAGGAACAGGAAGGAAGGCCAAGGCAAGGAGAGGACAAGGAGGAAGGAAAGCAAACAGCGGAAAATTCTTCGGGGGTTTCAAGGTTTGAGTGTTTCCCGCGCACGCGAGTACCACTGCCAGCAATGAATATGAGCATTTCCTACACTAAGTGCGGCGATCCCTAACAGCAGTGTTCCGAACCATCCAGTCCCTCTTTCTTCCACTAAGTTCACACGGCCCCACTCGCCGCACCACCCACCACATTAGAGGTTGACGATCCTTCCCCATCCTAGATATGGAATAACACTTCAACATAAAGCAACGGAAATAAATCCCCAATCATCATAGCGCATGACAAAGCTCCTGGATGGAGCGCCAAGAAACTGGATGGTGGTGCCCTGAGCCGAGCTGTTCAGTTGGGTTTTCTAGTAAACCTTGAAGGAAATCCCGGGTGTTCGGATGGGGATAGGCTTCCGTGGTATTGGTAGTTTGGTTTTGTTGAAACATGACAGCAACGCAGCTAAAGGAAACGCCAGACAAGAATTTAAAAAAAAATTGAAAGAGAAATTCAAGGTAGGAGAGGAATAATTGTTTCAGTCTTATCCTTAATACTCGGAGGACTTGATCATCCACTTATCCTTCTTCTCTTGCGTAGGCTACATTTTTCTTTTTCTGCCGCAAAGATCATAGTTCATCTCTCGTAGTTTGGCTGCTGCCCCTGCCGTCGCCAGCCATCCCTGACCATCCCTTCCTCTTCCCCTTATTGAACCCTTTTGTTCCAGTCCCCAATACCTACTACCTGGGGCCACCCACCACAGTCCTTTCCTACACCCTACATTTTTTTAATACCCTTCACGACCCCCCCCCAATCTCCCCCATTATTCCATCTTTCCATCCGTCTGCCTGAGCGGTGGCTACCTAGTGCATGTGGCTATACTGATGAAGACATAGTGTGTCATAGCGAAGGCAGGCAGTCCTCTAGGTAATTTGCCCCACACAGGACAGGGTCTGGCGGTTTAGCTCCGTCCTGTCTCCCTGGAGTTATCCCGCCGTTTCTGTTGCCCCCCCCCCGGGCGGCTCAGAACGCTGCCCGACGGGGAGTAGCTGGGGGCAGCAGGGGTGACGGATGTTGGAGTGGTAGCCATACCCCAAATATATAGGATGGTTAATTATTTATTGAGAGGACCAAGATATGGGGAGAGGCAAGCGAGATCGAGGAGAAGAAAGGAAGGGTAAAGCTTGATTAGATCTTTCGGAGTATTATATTTCCCCTTTCCCGGTTCCGTGCGTAAAGGGGGCCTGAACCAACGTGATGTCAGGTAAAACGAGTATGTTAGACAGTGAAGTACAGTGTTTGGTCATTCAATTGGAAAATCTTGGCACTTCCAAGGCATTAACCATGCCAAGTTTCGGATGCCTTTGGAATGGGGGAGTACGGGACCCATGCTGGTTTCCTTTGCCGCTTAGAAAGCGTACCAGGGATACTTTACTGTTTTTTGCCGAGGGTGCCGCAAGTGGTACAAACCTTTAAGTCGGGGAGAGGAGTTTTTGGAAGCGCTGGAGGGCATTGTTTGTCGATTTTTATTTTGGGTCTTTCAAGCGAGTGAGAATATGTGAAGACAAAGTTTGTGGTATAGACTAGTTTTTTGGCTGATGCTTGGCTGGGGATGGGTGCTTTTTCGAGACGAGGCTAACATATTTGCTTGCGTGGATTATAGGTGAAGGTCTTTCGCCATACCAACAGAGATAATCGTACTCCTACGATTGCCGCAGTTTGGGCTCCATGGCTCTGTACTGTGTTGGGCCACCTAGCGCTCTTGCTCGGGCCATAGAAGGTTATGGGGGGGGAGACCAAATATATCTATCAGATCAAAGGGATAAAAAACCAGGACTTATAGCCGGAACTAACTTTAAGACCCTTGCTATCAACCCAAAACTAGCTAATCGTGGGTCAAATGTCAATGGGGCGCAAACGACACAGGTCAGCTCCTGTGCGAGGCTTCGTTGCGGCTTAGGCGGTCGCCGGACCCTCCTCGTTACTATCGTAGTGTGACAGGTATTGGCAATCTTGGCGATCAGGGCCCCACGAGGGGGACCCCAAGGAAAAATGGGGTGTGGGCCAGAGCACTCTGTTGCAGTTCAAGGATGTATTCGTATCCCGTATCACGTACGGACCTAATCGAGTTACGAAATATGAAGGATGAAAAAAAGGTGTTATATCTACGACTGAAAAAAAAAACCCCCGCATGATCGTCCACACCTACTAAGAGGAATCTCAACCTTTCAAAAACAGCATTGCAGACACAGAAGCCACGCATTCCCCCCACTATGCAAGAGCCCATGTGGTTGTCCAAGGAAAGGCAAAAATCCACGCAATCATCCACGCCGACAGTAGGGAACGGGTTATATCTAGATCATTTCGTAAAGGCAGGATTGGCTAGTGCGGGCCTGTCCAATCACTTTTTAGTATTTGCTTAAGGTGTGGTGATTCGGGAGTCTACTTGCCCTCTTATTGACTCGGATGTTCATGGTTCTGGTTTGAGGCGATGCTTGTCCGTTGTCCTTCGGGTGCACTTCCGGTGCCGGAGCCTTGGGCTTAGCCTTTGACCCTGTCACGTTCATAAGAATTTCCTTTAGAAAGTTCGATCGCTTCGAAAGCAATTGGGTAAATTCCCATGCTGGGCGTATCAACTCCAGCTTCCAAGAAGCATATTGCGCCAGAAATTTCAGAACCGGATCCGAGTAGGGAAGGTGATCACATGCATAACTAATAACCCTAATAAGCTCCCGCGCGTCCTCATTACTTGTTGGCTTGACACAATTCATCTCGGTGTAAAATTTCGATCCCGCAAGCTGTTTTAAGATGGGTACGTTGAATCTGACTGAGAATGCCCGGAGCTTAAGGTGGTTGCGAATGCTCTCCCATGGATCCTTTTTGTATTCGGTGTTGTTTCCCACGTTGGCAAATGATGTTTCTCCCTCGTGGCCGTAGTCACCAGTATATGCCCATTCGGTAAAAAGCGTGAGTGTCTTTTCCGACTCATCTGGTAAATATATTATGTCCTCGACATCGTCCACCCCCCCCATATCCTCGGGGTACTCCCACATGTCATCGTCCGAGTCGTAATAATCGTGAAGCTCGGGTGATATGCTGGAGAGGAGCTTTTTGTGTATCTCCATTTTTTTGCGACATCGCCCGACGAATAATGTGACGGTTCCGCCAAACAGAAGGCTAGTGATCAAGGGTTAATCATGGGGCTCAGGTAGCACAATTTGGGAAATCAGGGAGTGTTAGCCTAACTCTTTGTATTTTGGAAAGTGCTTGTTTGTGGGGCGATCGGGCATGGATTTTCCGGGGGCGGAAAAAGCCATGACGAGAATCTTTGGGCGGTAATTGAATACTCGCTAAAAATTGTGAGTGAGTTACCGCAAGAACTGGGAGACACTCTTTCCCTTAAGATAAGATGCGGCTGAAGTAGAACTTACAATTGTGTCAAAGGGCGAGTCCTGAGAGGATTAGTTCCGGCTTTGCAGAGTTAGAATATGACGCTGTATCGAGATTTCGAGACAAAGCGGTAATAAGAATATTATTAAATTTTGGACATACCAGAACCCTCCGGTTCTCACCAGTTGATAGGGTATGGTAATGGAAGTGCGATTGGGTTATGGCAAAGGAGGGTGTGGTTTAACAGAATGATGGAATCCAACTTTGTGTTCGTGGG
>QLOI01000802.1:0-25494 GCA_003313605.1 Tuber umbilicatum | reverse complement strand
GGGGGGGGGTGGTCCGGGTAGGCAGGAAAAAGAGAAAAGGCGAAAAAAGATGGAGGAAGGGGGGATCAATCACATTTTTTTTTCTCTCAGGGTGTCCGTGCCAGTCGCCTTCCTTCTCGTCGGGGAGGGCCCCGTCTCGCCGACGTCTTCCTTCTTGCTCGGAGACACTCGGGGAAAGAATAGGAGGAGGGTGAGAGGCCCTTTATAAATGCCCCCCTTCTCAATTGCTTTGTGAGAAAAAACAAGAGAGGAGGTTTTGTTCCCTAACTTGAGGAGGGAATTGAGGAAAAGTAGTGCAGGAGAGAAAGGAGAGAAAGCAGGGCACTGCTTTGGGAAGAAACCATAAGGATATCATTGAGTGCAAGAATGCTCACGTAACCCACAATGGACGCACGTGGAGCCGTGCTCGATTGAAGAGGAAAAAACACATGCGTAATCAGGAATGGAGTTTTTCTTTTCCTCTTCTCTCAGGTTGTTATAGATCAAGGTACAATGTTTACTACCCCTCCGCCTGTGCTTGTTGCTAGTACGGTACTGTACCTAGACAAAAGTCCTGGTGATGCCGAGCCAGTACTGACTCAACGATATTGTGCCAAACAGGAGGACTACCTGTTGCCCTCACCGGCCCGCCCGCAGAAACGGTAACACCGTTCAATGCCGCCAGAGAAAAATTCTACTTGGAAAATCTGGTGGTGCAAAATGACGGAACGAGTGATGATAACGCCCTTTTGTTACACTTTTCAAATTATGACGGTTGCTTCCAACCTTGATGCTGTGAGGGTAAAAACCTGGTTTGTAGGGTTTTACTTTAGTAGGGTTTGTCTTGTGGGAGAGATTTGTGGGAGAGAGTTTTTTTCTTTTGTTCTTGTACTTAGTAGATTTTTCATGATAGCGACACGAGACGAACGGAAAGTGAACACCGAATTACGAAAAACTATTGAGTGAGTGCAGCCAAAGGACCGTGCTGTATTCAGATTTGCGATTTGTAATTGATTTTCTTTTCTTCTTCTATTTTCTTTCCTCCTATTTTTTTTTTCACCGATAGCATTTTCCGACCTTTCCTACTTTCCCTTCTGCCTGAATTTGTTCTTTCAATACCAGTTCCTAGTAGACTCTTTTCAACTTTCAAGCCTGCGGCCAAGGTCACTGCGGAAATGTTCATCCGGCCGGCTGGCCAGCAATCTTGGGCTACTATCCCCAAGAGCTTATTTGAGAAACTCCTGTGCCTAAAACCTTTCACGGTACGCACGGTCACCCCTACTGGGAGGTGGTGGAAGATCCTAGCAGGAGAATGTGCGGATTTTGGCTTGGTTATACCTTTATATTACCATTTATTTCCGACGTGTTTTCTCATTTTCTTGATCGAGAGGCAGGAGGATTCCATTGTGGGGGTGGGGTAGTCAGGGCACAGGCAATGTGTTAGATAATGTTATCACCAGGATTTTTGTCTAGTAGCTGCATCTACTACCTTACTGAATCACATACAATAGAAAAGAAATATGTGATACACGAGGCGCAGGTGCGCAGTTGAGACAAAGACCATTGGTTATTTAGGAGGGCTTGCCAGCGTGGTAGTGGAGAGACAGACGGAAGGCATTGTAGCAATAACAAAAAGATGGGCGGAGCTGTGGGCCAATCTAGACCATAAACCGCGCCAAGAAGCTGCGAAATCTGCTCACAGATCAAGGGATATTGTAAAGCCGATTTTGGGAACGAAAGGAGAACCCGGTCGTCTAGAAGTCAAGTCATGCCATACCAGGGTCGAGCCTTTCTTATTGTATTTGATAAATTACGCTCTAGCGCCACTCCGCCAAAATTATCAGATACATTTGGAATGGCTAAGCACAAAACTGGGGCTGGCGTTCCTTTTCCACATGGAAAGTATCTTATACTCTCAGTACTGTTTTTTGATGTGAGCGCCGTGAGTGGTGCAAAACTGTAGGTTGGGGGATATAGTTTTTGGGTGCGCGGTATGGTATGGCTTGTCAATTGTTTCGGGGGCTTTAGACCGAGTGAGAATACATGGTGGCAAAGTGCGTGGTATTGGCTGGTCTGTTGGCCCATGCTTAGCTGGTAACGAATTCTTTTCGGAGAGGAGGTCAATGCTTGGGCTTGGGTGAATTACGGGAGTAGATCTCTCGGCGTAATAAAGATATTAATAGCATGAAAGTAATTTAACTTAGGATGAGAAGATCTCGAGGGATCGGATACTCGGCAAAGCATGTGGGCGTGTTACGGTATTAACTAGCAAGAACTAGCAGAGACTTTCGGTTGAGATAGGGAGGCCGCAGTAAGGCTTACGATTGCGTCAGAGTGAGAGAACCCTAAGAGGTTTAGTCATACTGTAGCTATACAGAGTTAGTTAGAATAGGGAGTTTTATTGGGATTTTGAGACCAGGTGTCAGTAAAAAAATATTATTCGAAGATACCGGCGCCTGCCGGTTCTCACCAGTCACTGCGAGTGGTAAAAGTGCGATTGAGCTATGGAAAGGGAAAGTGTGGGTTGACGGTGAGGCAGAATCTGACTTCGTATGTGAAGGGAAAGAGAACGAAAAGGCCGGGGGTCCGCGCAGGCGGGCAAAAGAGAAAGAGTAAAAAGAAATAAAAGGAAGGCAAAGCAATTCTCGTCGCAAAAGTGTTTGCCTCAGTCGTCCTCCTCCTCGCCAAGGAGGGTCGTGTCGTCGTCTTGTCGCCTTCGTTCTTGCTGGTGCGCACACGAGAAAAAAAATGAGGGGGGTGAGGAGCCCCTTATAAATGCCCCTGTTATGAATTGTTTTGTGAGAACGAGCAAGCAGAGAGTTTTTATTCCCTAACTTGAGAAGGGGATTGAAGAAAGGAGGAACATGAGAAAGGAGAGAAGGCGAGGCACTACTAAAGGAAGCAAACATAAGGAAATCATCGGGGTGCAGCTATGCATACGCAGCCCACAACGTATGTATTCCTACAACAAGATTAGCAGCGTGGTGCAGTAAAAGTACCCAGAGTTCAGTATGGGGGGGGTGAAAAATTACAATAGGGAAATATCAGATCCACATTCTAAGAGTTCTACCCCACGGGAAAAAAACTCTACCCGTCCAAGAGGATATTCCCCTTAGCCAAGTAGAGCACTTTCCAGACAGGAACTTTTTGGCAATACCTGTTGAGTATTATATTAGAGTTATATCCATCATACCTCTTCTGAGCTGCGGGAAGAAGGGGGCACGGGAGGTTAGTGAAAACAGAGGAAAGGTGAGATCTGATCGGATCTTTCCGAGCATTGTATTTTCCTTTTCCTGGTTCGGTTACGTAAAGGAGGCCTAAGCTAACCCGATGTTAGGTGGAATGAGTATATTAGACACTGAAGTACGGTACTTGCTCTTTCCAAGAATATTGGGACGTCTTGGCGTTTCCCGGGCAAAAACCATGCCCCGATTGTAGGATTCATTTGAAATGGGCAAGCGCGGGACTGGAGTCGGCATTCCTTTTCCTCGTTGAAGTTGAACCATACTTTTACTGTTTTCTGCTAAGGGCGAGGTGGGTGGTGCAAAACTCCAAGTTGGGGAAAATGCCTTGTGGAAGCTCTCTAACTTATGGCACGGCTTGTCGATTAGTATTTTGGGTCTTTCGAGCGAGTGAGAATATATGAAGACAAAGTATGTGGCGTGGGTTGGTTTGTTGAGGGCTGCTTGACTGGAGATGAATGCATTTTCGAGACGAGGCTAACTCATGCGCTTGTGTGATTACAGGTAAGGGGGTTTTGCTCCAACAAAGATGTGCTCTTACTCCTCCCCGTCGGGCGCTCTTTTGTGGATATTGGCGATCTTGACAAATCAAGGTTCTCTGAGGGAAACCTCCAGGAAATGGAGAAGTGGAGCAAGATACCCTCTAGAAGTTCGAGGGTCTTTGTGTGTTCGTTATGATGTGTGGACTTGACCGGGTCGTGGGAAATGTCAGGGGTGAAGAATAAAGGTGTATTTTCTATCACTGAAGGAAAAAAAAACCCATAATCGTCCACACCTCCTAAGGGGAATCTCAACCTCTGCTAAACAACAACAGTGCAAACACAGGAGCCACGAATTTCCCCCCAACACAATCGTCTAAGCAGTTTTTCAAGGAAACGCTAGAATCCACCAAGCATCCAGGCGTCTGACAGTAGGCAGCAAGATATACCCGTATCATTTCGTAAAAGCGGGATTAGTTAGTGCGAACCTGCCCAATCACCTCTTAGTATTTGCTTAAAGTGTGGTGATTTGGGAGTCTACTTGCCCTCTTTTTGGCTCGGTTGTCCTTCGGGTGCACTCCCGGTGCCGGAGCCTTGGGTTTAGCTGTTAGCCCTTTCACGTTCTTAAGCAATTCCTTTAGAAAGTTCGGTCTCCTCAAAAGGAATTGAGTAAATTCGTTTGTCGGGCGTATCAACTCCAACTTCCAAGAAGCATATCGCGCCAGAAATTTCAGAACCGGATCGGACTTTGGGAGCGTATCATACGCATAGCATATCACCAGAACTAGGCTACTCGCATCCGCATTGCTTGTGGGCTTGGCACAGCTGATCTCAGCGTAAAACTTCGATTCTGCAAACTGTTTTAAGAGCAGTATGTTGAATGTAGTAGAGAATGCACGGAGCTGAAGGTGTTTGCGAATGCTCTGCCATGGGTCCTTCTGGGGTTCGGTGTTTTTTCCTAAGTTGGGAAGTGGCGTCCCCTCCTGGTAGCCGTAGTCCCCAGTGTATGCCCATTCGGTAAAAAGCGTGAGCGTCTCTTCCGCTTCATGAGGTAAATTAATTACGCCGTCGGTGCCCTCAGTCAGGTCGTTGTTGACCCGATTATTGAGCTCCGGTGATATGTTCGCGAGGAGTCTTGTATGGATCTGCATTTTTTTACGATCTTGTCCGACGTATAGTGTGACGGTTCCGCCGAATAGAAGGCTGGTAGATAAGTCAATCATGGGGCTCAAGTTGCACAATTTGGTAAAGTCGGGAGGGTTGTCCAACTCATTGTATTTTGGAAAGTGCTTGTTTGTGGAATTATCGGGCATGGATTTTCCCAAAGTGGAAGAAGACATGACGAGGGTGTCTGGACAGTAATCTGATACTCGTTAGAAACCGTAGATGAGTTACCGCAAAAACCGGCTGACACTCCCACCTTGAAATCAGGAGCGGCTGAGGTGAAACTTGGAACTCCGTCAAAGTGAGAGTCCTGCAAGATACATAGAGTTAGGATAGGGCGTTTTCTTAGAATTTTTGGACCAAGCGACAACAAAACCGCTATTTGAACATACCAGTGCCTGCAGGTTTTCAGTTAATGCAGTGGGGGTGCTGTGGGGGCGGTTGCAAAGAAGGGTGTGGTTGGTAGTGAGGTAGAATCTCACTCCACGTGCGTGGAAAGGTTGGTGCTGAGTACTGGATAGGGTTAGTGAGGTTTCTTAAAGTCGGGGGACAGATATTTCGGCAGGTGGACGCAACGACGGGTGCACATACTCTAATATTTAACAACCCACCGCGACTAATCCCCTAGACTAATTAGAGGCTTAGGGGATAGGAAGTATGGACAGTATAGACAGTATAGACAGTATAGACAGTATAGACAGTATAGACAGTATAGACAGTATAGACAGTATAGACAGTATAGACAGTATAGACAGAGTATAGACAGTATAGACAGTATAGACAGTATAGACAGTATAGACAGTATAGACAGTATAGACAGTATAGACAGTATAGACAGTATAGACAGTATAGACAGTATAGACAGTATAGACAGTATAGATAGGCTAAAAGTAGTGGAAGGCTTTAAAAAAACCAATTTTTGGTATACTAGCTTTTGGCATCCAAAATTGCAGCTACCTGTCGGTATAAACTCCCACAGTTTTCCCAAGGAAACTCCTTCAATATTTTTAATTCAAACTACATTGAGAGCTTTTCTTAAGTATCTGGCACTGGCAGTATCTGGACCACCTTTAACCTTATGAATATTAAATAATCTATTAAATTATCTACTAAAATACCAATACATACCAATCAATCTACCCTTTTCTGAAGGGTTATATTTCTCTCCTAGATACAAGCCTAAACGATCAACTTAATTACAGATTGCATTAATACTACCTGATTAATACAGTCTTTCTTCTATCTTTAGTCTAGTGTCTCAGATAATATAAAAACTCTTCTAGCATCTTTAGACCACTTGCATGGCCATTATACTAAGAATTATTATTAAAAATAATAGTCTCAAAATTCTTATTTATCCAGTTATTACAATTATACTTCAATGCCCAAGTCCATCTCTTGATTGGATATATATTTTTGTTGATAACTTGCCATAATTTATGCTATAAAAGTGAATTTTATGCTGCAAAAATGGGCTACCAAATAGAGCCTTACTTTTTCCTACAGAATTACTATAAGTTTGAGCAAAAATAAAGTCTTTGCATCTTCCAACATGCAAAACAACCTCTTTGTAGTTTGCCTGCTTTCATAGTAGTCTAATACTGCACTGCTTGCCAGTGGCTCAACTAGCCTCTTATCTTATAATTTTACAAAGTACTTCCTTCCCCTACCTATGTTCTGCAGCTTCCTTACTAGCTAAACTCTCTTGATTTCTAAGTACTAGAGCAATTCCAGCAAAGAGATCTAGTGCTAACTAAGCCTTCAGCTTTTGTTGCATCTGTAATTTCTGAAACATGTACCATTAATTGTACTTCTTATAACTTAGGTCATGAACCTTTCAAGTTAGCTTCTGGCATTATAGTATAATCGCTTTGAATGGGTCTGTTAGAGATAACTTGAATATTTGAGGTCTTGCTGCTTGGGGAACAATTTTGTATACCAAGTAATGGGGTTACTACATGTATAAAGTCTTAGCAACTAAGACAGACTTAGAATTTTGTCCCAGCTCTTTACTCAGGAGAATTGAGAGCTTAATTTAAATCTTGTTTGAGCTAGTTCTCAGAACTTAAATTTGAAGCTGTTAGATTTGCCACTTTTAATTTGTTACTTTTTATTTATATACTCAAGGTACTAGATAATACTATTATAGAGGAAGTATAACATTCAAGTTGTCATATGTGTTTTTGGTCTTTAATATATAATTTCCAGTTCTTAGATTAGTTCTACTTCGATAATAGAATCAGGTACTTGGGTACCCTGTAACAATTTGGCAAGGTGGAGTCACTCTCTGCAATTACCACTGCAGCATGTGGAGGATCCACTGGATCAGGCACTGCAGTTGATATGAAGGTAATTGAAAGATAGATGGTAGATAAGCAAATATAGAAATTTTGAGGTATGATATTAAAGGTGATACTATTATCAATTAGTTTATAGGTTAAGTTGTTGGTATTGCGAGGTGTTTAGAACTGCGATACAACGGGTTTTAGGGTACAGGAATGATATAATATAGAGTAAAGCGTTACATGTTACATGGGGCACGGTGCACGCTTTCGATGAAAGACGCCATATCACACTGGGGTCCTCATGTACGTTATACCATCAGATACGCTCCCATTGCCGTACGGTAGATGGTAATATTTGACCCTTGCAGGTTCATAAGCAATTCCTTCAGAAACTCGGGTCGATCCAAAAGCAATTGACCGAACCAATCCGTCGGGCGTAGCAACGGCAACTTCCAGGCAGCATAGCGAGCCAGATATTTCAGAATCGGATCGGAACTGGGGAGATTATCATATGCGTAACCTGTCACGATAACAAAGCCGCACATATCCCCATTGCTTTCTGGGTCAATGCAGCAGATCTCGGTGCGAAATTTCGATTCCGCGAGCTGTTTTAAAATGGGTATGTTGAATTTATCTGAGAATACGCAGAGCTGAAGGTGTTTGTGAATGCTCTCCCATACGTCCTGTTGGGGTTCGGTGTGCTTTCCCACGTTGGAATGCGGTGTGTGGCACTGGTGGCCGTATTCTCCGGTGTATGCCCATTCGGCAAAGAGCGTGAGTGTCTCTTCCTCCTCCTCTGGTAAATAGACTATGCCCTCGGTGCCCTCTCTCATTTCGTTGTTGACATGCTTGCTGAGCTCTGGTGATATGCTCGCAAGGAGCTTTTTATGTATCTCCATCTTTTTGCGATCTTGCCCGACATATAGTGCGACGGTTTCCCCGAACAGAAGGCTGGTGAACAAAGGTTAATCATGGGGTTCAAGTAGTACAATTTGGGAAGGCACGAGTAGTAGTCTAACTCTTTGTACGTTGGAAAGTGCTTGTTTTTGGAAATATCGGGCATGGGCCTTCCGGGAAGGTAAGAAGAAGCCATGACGAGAAGATCTGGATAGTAATCGGATACTAGTTAAAAACTGAAGGCGAGCTATCGCATTAACTGGCAAGAACTGGGAGACCCTTTATGTTGAAATAGGAAGCGGTTGAGGCAAAACTTACAATTGCGTCAAAGTGAGACCCCCGGGAGGTCTGGTACTGGCTATGGAGTGTTAAGGTATGGCGTTTTATTGGGATTTTGAGACCAACGGACAACAAAACTCTTATCTGAACGTACAGTGCCTGCTGGTTCTCACCAGTTAATGCTGTAGAGTGGCAAGAGCGCAATTTGAGAGATAGGAAGGGATGATATTGGTAGGTAGTGAGGCGGGCACTGGGTACCGTGTTGTGTGCCTTAAATCCTGTCCAATGGACTAATGGGACATGGGAAATCCCTGCCTTGTACTGTAACTTTGTGCTGTGGATAGGTGGCATTTTTACGAAAAGAGACACCTGGTATGGTATGAGTTTTTTGGGGGTAAAGTCACTAAGCCACCACTAGATTAGAGCTGAAGGAGACTAAGCGTGTTGGCGCCGTAATTTAGCTAGAAAAGGTAAGCCCAAATACCCGTAATGAGCTATCCCTTCGGCCACATTCGTCACTTTTTAGTTCCCCGGAAAATTTCGAGATTAGGTTAGCATAGTAGTTCAAGTATCGAAATCGTGTAGATGTTTTCTGTGGATACTGTCTAGATCGCAGTAAGAGCTCCCTGGCCATACCACATTTTGGTGGAGATCTGAGTTAACCTGGGCCACTAACCGCTCTAAAAAGGTGCGGAATCTGCACAGAGATACAGAAATAGTATCATATACCATTATAGCCATTTTAGGAATAAAATAAGAATCTGGCTGTTCAGAGGCCGAGGCAGATCATCCCAGGGTAAGCTCTCTTTTCTTTATTTGGTAGAACCCACCCCAGCTCCACCACCTGTTAGCACAATTGCTCGTGCAAATGGCAATTCAGGTGGTGCTATCCTGAATATTCATCGTGCCACAAGACCCCTTTCAACACAAACTCAATCAGAATCACCGCACTCGAGAGCTGCGGTATTAGAGAAGATTTTGCGAAGACATTGTGATGGTCTTTACAACAGTATTAGGGAGCTTTTTGGTGATATTTTTTAAATCCATCATATCTCTTCTCGACTACTACTAGCAGAGGGACTGGTGAGGTCTCAGATAAGAAAGAAGGACAAGATCTAATCAGGAGTAAGTTTCGATAACTTTATCGGAAAATTCTCAAGGACAAGGATCTACAAGTAATTTGCCCTACACAATTACAATACCCTCTAAAGGCAAGAGAGGCCGTTTCTTCCTTCAATGACAAAACTCACTCGTGCCCCTTGTGCGTCGAGCAACCCTCAAAAACCACTGCGCCCAAGAGCTCTCGTAAAAAGTAGATATTTGAGGACAGTCGTAGTCATTACCGGTGGAGCATGGGGGCTCCCAGCGGTTGCGGCGCACAAATCAAATACTCTTAAAAAGTAAACCACATAGCATAGGGAGATAAAACACTAGGCGCAATTGTTACAAGCATAAGGTGACCACCGACGGTAGTTGTTGATGGATGTTGGTCAAGGTCTGGGGCGGGTGGCTAGCATTGGATATTGCGAGTAGGAGTGCTTGACAGTTCCCCAGGGGTTGCCTCTTCACACAAAATTGTATCATGCCAGTAGATTACGTGATGGGATGGCTGCTATTCTGCTGTAGTGCTCATGCTCAAGTACAGGCGCGCCGGGGGTGGTGACCCAGTCCCGCGGGGTGCATCAGACATCTGAGAGTTTTCCGTAAATATATTGCAGCGGAGTACCAAAGTACAGTGCCCCCTACGGGATTACGTCCAAGAGGTAAGCCAAAACCACCCCTCCTCTCACTCTGCAGTATCTGAAAATCTCGGATGTACCACCCGAACAATCTGCAAAACCGCACCGTTATATGGGGCAGAACCCAGAAAACTCAAGGGTGGAAAACAACGACCGAGCGGCGATATTCTCAACAAATATAAATACAAATCATCACGAGGCCTGAATGCCACCTCCCAGCAAGGATTTCTCTCAAAACAGCCCTTCTCGGTTAGTTGTCTCCCTTGAATAAATGACGAAACTCTCCAAAATGCCCCCATGCGGTAAATATTTGTGAAAATACTACCCCTAAAGGCTACTCTCTGCCCAAGGGAGCTCGTGCATCAACCCACACTTTCCCCTAATCTAGTTCGATTAATTACCGTATGGTATGACTAGTTGATTTTTTATCCTGAGCTCTCACGAGCGAGTGAGAATATATGAAGACAAAGTATTTACTAAAGACTGGTTTGGGTGGAGATGGATCCCTGATTTTGGGTGAATTACGGGGGCGGGGCTGCCACCTCAGCAAATATGCGAAACTAAGGTAGCTTAGGCTCTACTGCTCTGGTGGTGTCTCGACTAGCTAATTGCGTGTTCTTGTATAGCTTATGGGGAGAAAGAGAGTATCAAATTTTTTCCATTATGATGCATGAAAGTGATAAAAAATAAGTACTCAAAGCTACACTCTAAATCCTTGATATTAGGCGGGAAACTGGCTAGAATCAAAACATGCTAAATGACATAATACAGAGCCCGGACAGGGCTTCGCTGCAACCAATGCGGTAACGGAGCTACCTTATCCAGTATGATATCCTAGGCGACGAGATACGGTTACCCGTAAGTAGCTGTAGGCAGAGCAATTCGTCCTGCAGTTCCTTCTGGAATTCCGGCTGAGCCAAAAATCAATTAATTAAGCCTATTATATCTGTCGAGCGTAGCGACAGCAGTTTCCAGGAGGCATGGTGAGCCAGAAATCTCAGAATCGGATCCGAGCTGGGAAAGTTATCATATGTAAAACTTATCACCAGAACGAAACCAGACACATTTGTTTTACAGTACGTTGGCTTGACGAAGCTGATCTCAGTGTAAATTTTCGATTCCGCGAACTGTTTTAAGGTGGGTACCTTGAACTTATCTGGGAATGTGGGGAGCTGGGGGTGTTTGTGAGTGCTCACCCATTGATTCTGTTCAAATGTAGTGTGGTTTCCCATGTTAACAAGCGGTGTATTGCGCTCGCAGCGGTATTCTCCGGTATATGCCCATTCAGTAAAAAAGAGTGAGCGTCTCCTCCACTTCATGCGGTAAATTTATTACGCCCTCGGTGCCCTCTCTTACTTCTTTGACATGCTTGTTAAGCTCTGGTGATATGGTCGTGAGGAGCTTTTTATGTATCTCTATTTTTTCACGACCTCGCCCAACGAATAGTATGACAATTCCCCCGAACAGAAGGCTGGTGAACAAAAGTTAATCGGAAACTCAAGTAGTACAATTTGGGAAAGCAGAGAGCGTTAGTCTAACTCCTTCTATGTTGGAAAGTGCTTGTTTGTGGAACTATCGGGCATGGATTTTCCGGGAGGGGGAAAAGCCACGATGAGAAGATCTGGACGGTGATCGGGTGCTGCAAAAAACCGAGAGCGAGGGGTCATATTAACTACAAGAACTGGCAGACACTTTTAGCTAAAATAAGGAGGGGCCGAAGTAGGACCTACAATTACGTTAAAGTTGCAGAGTAGTGGTGGAAGAGATGAGGCGGGATTGAGTTCATTCGGTAAACCGTACAAGACGGAAAGCTGCATATTAATAACGATATTATATAGCAGGAAACAGACACGCCAAGCACCACCCGGATTTATCATAAAGCAACCCTTCTTTGTTTCTTGATTCTTTCGAATGAATGACAAAACTCTCGAAAGCGACCCCTGCGGTAGACATTCGTGAAAACCCTGCCCCTGAAGGCTAATCTCTAGTCAAAGGAGCCCGTGCATCGCGCCACACCTTCTTCTAACCTCTTGGACCGGGATGACGAGTCTTGACTTCGGAACGACTAGATTCTTTGGTTACTAAAATGGGGTTTAGTGGTATACTGTTCCATAACCTGCGTGCAGGTTTCGAACCTTTCTAGAGCGATTAAAGGCCTAGACCCCCCATCTGTGAACACAATTGCCTGGATACAGGCCAATTCAGAATGCGCTATCTCGGGTGTTCGTCTACGCCATGAGCTTTCATTCAACAAACTTAATTACAACCACCGCGCCCGACGACTACTGTATTGGAGATGCTTTAGTGAAATATTTTGGTGATCTTTAGAAGGGCATGTGAGGGAGCTCTTTGGGAAACCTGCTGAGCTTTTTATTAGAGGTTTGCCCATCATGTCTCTTTAGGGCTGCGGGGAGAAGGACCGACGAGGCCACGGAGAAGAAAGAAACGGCGATATTTGATTAGATCCTTGAGAATCACTACACCCGTCTCTCCCCAGTTTGGTATCATACGTCGAAAAGGCCTAACGCGATGTCCAGTAGCATGAGTAGCCTATATCTGTCTCTAATTTACCGGAGCGCAGTACCACATAATCTCGTTTTTACCCTCAAAGGTGTGACTTTCAATAAATTTATTGCAGCGAACTACAAGGAAACTGCTGGACAGGCGTACGCTCGCTAGGCACCACGTCCAAGAGGTGTATAAGCCGACTCCGCACCAACCACATTACCTGAGGCCAAACCAACGTAAGGGTTGGCGGAGGCAGCCCCGGAAAAACCCCAAGGTAGAAAACACGACCAAGCAGCAACATTCTCATCAAAGATAGATACAAATTACCCTACTGTCTGAGCGCCCGCTCGCAGCTCGGATCCCCCACAAAGTAACACTTCTCTATTAGTTGTTTCCTTTGAATAAATGACGAACCCCCAGAAAATGGATCCTCGCGGTAAATATCTGTGAAAACCCTACCCCCAAACAGCACTCCCTATACAAAGGATCTCGCGCATCACGTCACACCCTCTCTTGGTTTCATTCGAGGGAAAAATAGTAGCGTTCCGGGGATATTATGTCGTAGTTTACTCCCTGTGTACGTCTGCGGTGCGCCGGGTGCATTTGGGGTGGGGCAGGGGTAGGCTTAGCGATTGGCCCTTTCAGGTTCATGAGCAATTCCCTCAGAAGGTCCGGCTGATCCAGAATCAGTTGATTGAACACGTTCGTCGGGCGTAGCAACTCCAACTTCCAGGCAGCATATCGGGCCAGAAATTTGAGAACCGGATCCGAACTGGGAAGGTTATCATACGCATAGCCCATCACCATAACGAGGCCACACACATCTTTATTGCATCTTGGCTCGATACGGCTGATCTCGGTGTGAAATTTCGACCCGGCCAACTGTTTTAAGCTGGGTAGGTTAAATTTGTCCGAGAATACGTAGAGCTGGAGGTGTTTGCGAAGGCTCGGCCATGGGTTGTGTGTGAGGTCGATGTAGTCTCCAGGGTTGGGAAGCGGGGGGTCGCTCCCGCGGCCGTATTCCCCACTGTATGCCCATTCGGTAAAAAGCGTGAACGTCTCTTCCGCCTCATCCGGAAAACGTATTACGCCCTCGATACCCTCTCTCATGTCGTTGTTGACATGCTTGTTGAGCTCTGGTGATAAGCTAGCGAGGAGGGTTTTATGTATCTCCATTTTTTTGCCTTCCGGCCCGACGAACAATGTAACGGTTCCACCAAACAGAAAGCTAATAAACAAAGGTCAATCATGGGGCTCAAGTAGCACAATTTGGGAACGCAGGGAGCGTTAGTCTTACTCTTTGTATTTTGGAAGGTGCTTAGTTGTGGAACTGTCAGGCGTAAATTTTCCAGGAGAGATATAAGCCATGATGAGATCTGGACGGTAATCGGATGCTTGCGAAAAAACTGAGAGCGAGCTACCACATTAACCCGCGAGAACCGGCAGACATTTTTTGTTGAAATAAGAAGTGGGTGAAGTGGAACTTACAACTGCGTTAGGTTTGTAGAGTAGAAGTGGAAGAGGTGAGGTGGAATCGAGTTTATTAAATTTTGGTTACAGGTATGATACAAGAGAGAAAGCTACTTACTTATACTTGTATAATAATTATTATTATAGAATTATAGGAAACCACATACCAGGGTTGCCTTGAACCCACCCTGGCCCCTCTCAACAACACGACCTAAGTGTGAGTAGTCGTATCCCCAAACACAGCCAAAAGTGAGAGAACTGATAGATTTAGTTCCGGTTATATAGTCAGGATATGGCGTTTTATCGCGATTCCGGGACAAAATTAGGCCCTGCTCGGCTGCCACAAAAAATTCCAACTTTTCTACATTAATGCTATTTTTTCTGCTATCTAAATATATTTAAATTGCCTTGCTCTACTTGCCACAAAAATTGTAATTTTTTGAATAGTATCTCAATTTTTTCAAATTGTAAATTTTATCAGATGTAAATAGGATATAGGGTAATGAATCCAAAAATTTCTATAAAGATAATAAATAATTGCAGTACCGCAGTATATGTAAATTAATTTCATTATGCTATTCTTGTAAGAAATAGATGATCAGGAGTTAAACTATGGAAAGAATGAACAAAACAGTTATGATAGGAGGAAATTTTCATGTTAAGTAGGCCAAAACCCTTTATAAAATAAGTTTTTGAAACCAGGACAGAATGGTAAATCAAAAAAAAAAAAAGAAAAGAAAATTGTGGTTGTTAAGTTACAGAGCAGCAATTTTTCCATTTCAGAATATATCCTATTTTCAGCTTTTACTGTGATTTATTTAAATCGGTACAAACTAACCAGGGCCTTGCAATAAAAATCCTATTTGAATATACCAACGCCTGCTGGTTTTCGCATTTTAACGTAGTGTAGTAGTGAGAGTGCCAGGCGCGAACAAGCGTTGGCAATGGAGAATGTAGGTGCCAGGGGTGGAATCTCACCCCATAATATGTGTAAATGATGGGACATTGGTATCTCATGAGTTTTTCGGGGCAAAGTTACTATGCCCACCTGGATCAGGGGGGGGCAGAGAACCCGCATGTCACGCCGGCCCAGGGATTCTAGTAGTTATGTTGGCACCGTAATTCAGTTACAAAAGTGCCAGAAGTACCAGTACGTCCAAATACTCGCAATGAACTATCCCTCCGTCTACATTTGTCACTTTTTAGTTCCCCTTAATATTCCGCGATTAGGAGCAGTTCAAGTGTGACAATCCTGTAGATGTTTTCTCACCGTACCAGCTAGGTCGCAGCAAAAGCTCCCCGGCCGTAAATTTAGTACATCTTGGTGGAAGATCTGAGCTAACCTAGACCATTAGCCGCACTAAAAATCTGCGAAAGATCTGCACACAGATTGAGGAATAGTATAACGGTATTTGGGAACAAAAGAAAGATCCGGTCGTTCAAGAGTCAAGATATATAATACCAGAGGCAAGGTTTCTCTGCTGTATCTGACAGAATCCACCCTAGCGCCACCAGTTGTGAACACCACGACTCCAGGAGACGGTAATACACACGATGCCAAGGGTCTCCACTCAACCCAAACCCAACCACAGCCACCGTACCAGATTACTACCGCACCGAAGATACCTCGGCGGAGATATCGGGGTGGCTTTTGCAAGAGCATTGCGGGGGACTTTTTGGTAATCCCTGTTGAGTAGTATATTAGAGGTGTGTCCATTTTTTTTTTCCCATCTTAGTCTCCAATCGGAGAGGCTGGCGAAGTCACGGAGAAGAGAGCAAGGGCCCATTTACCTTTCCCAAGTTCAGCACCTCAAAGAAGCCTAACGCGACGTCAAGCAGAATGAGTAGACTATACCAGACACCAAAGTTCCGGAGAACAGTACCGCGCGTTCTGGCGAAACTCGTTTCTGTGCTAAATGTCGGGATAAGGTGTGAAATTCAATAAATTTATCGCAGAAAACTACGCGGAAACGGCGCCATCACCCGCGGTGGAGCCAGCACAAGGGCCGGCAATGGCAGCCACGGAAAAGCCCCAAAGTAGAAGACCGCGGCCAAGCGGGGACATTCCCAGAATAAGTAAAAAACAAATCGTCACTACAGCCTGAATCCTGCCTCGCTGCCCGGATTTATCACAAAGTAGCCCTTCTCGGTTTTTTAACTCCCTCGAATAAATGACAAAACTCTCAAAAACGACCCCCTGCGGCAAATATTTGTGAAACCCCCGCCACCAAAGGTCACTCTCCACTCGAAGGAGCTCGTCCACCACGCCACACTTTCTTCTAATCTCTTGGAGCCAAAACTCTCTTTCTGGTCGGACTATGTGGTAATCGGTAACTTGCTGCCTGTGTGCATCTCCCAGGCGTCGGGTGTGATCGGTCCTTTCAGGTTTATAAGAAGTTCATTCAGAAGCTCCGGCTGATCTAAGATTGATTGGTTAAACATATTTTTCGGGTGTAGCAACTCTAACATCTATGCAGCTTATTGCGCCAGGAAATTTTGACCGCCATAAGTACGGCGGCCCCAGTTGTATATAGAAAAAGCAAGCAACTCTCTCTCTTCTTTCTTTTTATTGACCGGTCCCGTCGACTTTGCACTTCAACTCCTATCTCCTCCGTGCGACCTCCAACAAATTTTGGGTTCTTTCAAGCGAGTGAGAATATATGAAGTTAAAGGATGGGACTGGTTGTTAGCGGATGCTTGGCTGGAGATGAACGTTCTTCGGAGACGAGTCCGGTCCTTGCGCTTGTGTGAATTACAGGCGAGGGGCTGTCATCCCAACAAAGATGTGCTCTTGCGAGTGCTTTAGTTTAAACTCTACCTCTCTCTACAATGTCGGGCCTGATAGTTTTTGCGTTCTTACTTAGTATATGGAAGGCTATGGAAAGAAGGGATCAAATGTATTCATTACACCAAGGAGAAGAAAAATCAGGACTTATGGCCACAACTAAGACTCTTCCAATTGACCAAGAACTGGCCAATCGTGGGCCAAATTCCCTCGAGGTGCGAGTGGCATAGGGGAGCTCTCGAGTAGGACTTCGCTGAGGCCTTGGCTGCTATCAGACCCTGTGCGCCAAACCGAACCCGCCCCGCCCCATGCCCACGCGCCCGGATAGCGAGTGTAGTTGAAGTTCCCCAGTCGTAGGCTTAAAGCCTAACCCTTTCAAGGTTACAAGAAATTCCTTCAGAAACTCCGGCCGAGCAGAAATCAGATCGCCAAATCCAGCTGTCGACCGTAGCAGCTCAAACTTCCAAGAAGCATACCGCGCGAGGAATTTCAGAATCGGATCCGAGCCGGGGAGGTTGTCAAACGCATAATCGATCAACCTAATAAGGCCAGCCGAATCTTCCGTGCTCTTTGGGTCGATAGGGTTAATCTCGGTGTGGAATTTCGATTCCGCGAGCTGTTTTAAGATGGATACGTTGAATTTATCTGAGAATACGCAGAGCTGGAGGTGTCTGTGAAGACTCGCCCATGGATCCAATCCAGGTTGTAGGGGGGTTCCCGGGCTGGGGGTCGGTGTATCATCCTTGTGTGTGTATTTTCCAGTGTACGCCCATTCGATAAAAAGCATGAGGACCTCTTCCTCATCATCCGGTAAACGTATCACCCCCTCGATGCCCTCTCTCATGTCGTTGTCGACGTGCTTGTTGAGCTCTGGGGATATGCTCGCGAGGAGCTTTCTATGTATCTCCATTCTTTTGCCTTCCTGCCCGACGTACAAGGTGACAGTTCCGTGAGACAGAAAGCTAATAAACGAAGGTTAGCCAGGGGTTCAAGCAGCACAGTTTAGGAAAGCAGAGAGTGTTAGTCTAACTCTTTGTACTTTGGCGAGTGTTTAGTTGTGGAACAGGTCATGTTGCTTGAATGGTAAAAAGCCTTAATGAGAAGATCCGCTAGCAAACGGTCATCGAATATCCCTAGGGAAAACTATGGGTGAGTTATAGTGGTGAGAGCACAATATGAGCGCCGGCACAGGAAGATGTGGGTTGACAGCGAGATCAAACCCCAAAATATGCCTAGCAAGGCGTGTGAGGGATCTTAATTATGGAAAACACTTAGTCCCAAATGGCGGATGGGGGGAAGCGTGGGATGAGGGAGGCTTAAGGCTCCCGAGGTGAAACCAAGAACCCTGCATAATAGCTCGGTCTTTGTGCCTAAGAACTTGCTATCATCTAGAGGTTTCTTCCATCATGTGGGCTAAGTACGTCAGTTTCCATGGCGCCAGGCATGCATAGAATCGATGTGCGACTATAGAAACTCTTGAGGAGGAAGTTGAAAAATATCCACCCCTTGACACTAAGGGCCACTTCAGCCTTCACAATCAAGCAGTTGACCTTTAACCCAATAACTATTCCTGTGAATACAGCTCAACCCACAAGTAGACGTAGTACATCGTAATCCGAGAAGACGTACCCAGGACAAGGAGAGCCTTTTTTCCCCGACATTCTCCCATTTCTCGAAATTAGCTGATCTCAAATTTCTGGGAAGTTGAACTCGGAAGCTGTTTGAATGGCGACGCCAAAAGCCGCATCACCATCCTCAAAGGAAGAAAAGAGAAAAAACAGTTCATTCACTTAGTACCTGTGCGAGAGTATCTTGTCGATTCAATTACAGTGGCGAAGGGGACGAACTATGTTGCCATGATCATAATTATGTATTCTGGCTTGGACGATAGCACGGCTACCACTAACAGCCCAAGGTGGGGTATTACGATCGACGATGCTTGCCACATTCCCAGATTGCTGGTGTTGGCTGTTTATCGTTTATTAGATGACTTTCTGTGGTAAGTTAGCGATAACACATAATGATATATTTTGAGAACCTGATAAAAAACCCTACGATATGGTAAATTTAACACTATATTTATTCACCTATAGGCGCGTATTGAATCCAACCTAACGAGGGAATATGCCGTAGAATTTTATGTACCTTCCCATGCGGACGATATCACACAGTTTACAGGCGCTTGCGTAATTGGCGTACCGTCATCCATACTAAGATACAATACTCTGTACCACCTAGGGCGACTGTGTTCGTTGAGGTTGAGACTCATTATCAATCAAGGCTTTGGCGAGATGTGGTTTGGTCTAGCAGGGATGCTTAACTTATGATTAGGAGGAAGAAGTGGGTTAGGTGGTATTATGACACCGAAGACTAGGCTCTTTTTTCACGCGAAAGGTCTGAGGAATAGAGTATACTGTTTCTTAGAGGTGATCTTTACATGGTGCAAAGCATTAAGTTGGGAGAATGTAGTTTCGAGGGGTGCCTTAAATTATGGTATGGCTTGTCGATTTGAGTATTGGAGTTTAGAGCTCCGGAACCGGTGAAGATGTGTAAAGGCAAAGAGTGCCATGGGTGATGTTTCCGCCAGCACAGGGTAGGCAGAGGGTGTATTCGTCGTTAAGGCAAACTCAATTCTTGCACCTGCGCGACATCAACTTGCTATAAGAAAGAGTATAAGGTGTCTTCACTATAGTAAAGAAAATGCAGATCAATAACTCGTAGCCACATTGTTTAGTCCCCCGTCATTAAACAAGAACTGGCCTGGCGGTTGAGCATCTCAAATTCACAAGCAATTCCCTCGTGAACTCCGATTGGGTCGAGGTGAACTGAATAAATTCATTTCTCCCCCGCAGCAACTCCCATTTCCAAGAAGCGAATTGGGCCAGGAATTTCGGAATCGGGTCTGAGTCTGGGAGGTTGTCATAGGCATACTCTATCACCGAAGCCAGGCCAGCCACATCAGCCTCGCCCTTTGGCTCGATCGGGCCGATCTCATTGCTGAATTTCAACTTTATGAGCTGCTTCAGGGTGGGTATGTTGAATTTGTCCGAGAATACGTAGAGCTCAAGGTGCATGTGGAGGCTAGGCCATGGATCACCTTTCACCCCCGTGGAGAGCCTCGGGTTGGAACCCAAGAGCTTGAGAAGCGGCGTATTGTCCACAATGGCGTATTCTCCAGTGTATGCCCACTCGGTGAAAAGTGCGAGCACACCTTCCCTCTCCTCCGGAAAATGTATTATGCCCTCGATTCCCTCTTTCATGTCGTTGTTGACGTGCTTGTCAAGCTCTGGGGATATGCTCGCGAGGAGTTTTTTATGAATCTCCATTTTTTTTCGATCCTGCCCGATGTACAGGGTGACGGTTCCGCCAAACATGAATCTAGTAAAAGGAGGTCAACATTGGCCTCAAGAAGTACAATTTCGATGGCAGGGGTATTTGTCTAACTCTTGGTACTTTGATGAGAGTACAGCTGTCGACATGGCGGAATTAGGCCACAATGAAAAGGCCTGGGCAGGAGTTGAATGTGCCTTGAAAGCTGCGGGTGGGTATAGTTGTAATAATGGAATCCGAGTAGGAAGGCTGTGGGTTAACGGTGGGACACTATATTGAGGAGGTTCATGGTATGCCTTAAACTACACAAGTAAATTTATGTTGACATTGCAATTTTGCTACAAAAGTAGGGCCGAATGGGGTAAAATATTTATGTGCCGTCCACTTGGCGGAGAGGCTGGAGGCTGGGGATCCCTCAAAATGCCAAGCAAATGGCATATTCACAAGTACTGTACCCGTTGAAAAGTTACCGAACAGTTAATTTAGGTTAACCCGCGAAATAATCCCTGTCGTGTACGAAAACATCTCTTATTGTACCATAATCATGATAGTATTGCTATAATACCGGTCCCTCTTTTAGGTTGCCCAGAGAGTGGGTAGGTATTATCTTCTAAAACCAGGTTTGCACCGTCTGCTTGAGCTTATCATCGGGTTAGAGGATAAAACCCCCCTCCCAAATAGGCCCTCTAAGCTCCCCATGCCACGCACCACTAGAAAAAAAGCAGGGAAGCGCTCTCTCATTTACTCCGATCCATCGCACTGGAGTGACTGGACCCCAAGAGCCATTCGGCGAAGGGCAACAATCTTAGTCATCTTGTGTCACTCGTCACAGGCTCACAAGAATCTTCATCAGTTGCACGGGAGGAAAAGTGTGGTTCTTGATCTTCCGGGATCCCAAGGTGGGGCTCTTGTGGTGTCAGCAGTCCTATAAATCTCCAATACCCAACATCCCAGCACGTACTGTACTACAGACAAAACCCTCCACAAACCCCCCGCGACTGCAAAAGCGCCTTGTGCCCTAAGGCTACCTCCTCAAAAGAGACAGAAAATCCGTCAATTCAACAGAAATTCAATTCATCATGGTGAACGTCTTAGTTCTAGGGGGTAATCAGCGTTGAACGCCCCCGTTGTTCTCTCACTAATTGACCAACCCCATTCCCAGGCCACGGTAAAATCGCCCAAGTAATCTCCAAAATCCTGGCACAGAAAGGGCATCAAATCGTCTCTGTCATCCGCGACCCATCCCAATCCCCTATGATTGAATCCCTCCACAAAAGCGTTACCCCGCTCGTCTCCTCCCTGGAAGAATCCACCCCATCCAGCATTAGAAAAGAGATGGAAGGGATCAACTGGGTCGTCTGGTCCGCCGGTGCTGGGGGTAAAGGCGGCCCTCAAAGGACCAAAGACGTTGATGAGATTGCCGCGAAAAAGTACATTGATGCAGCAGCCGAGGCTCCATCCGTCGATACATTTTTAATGGTGTCAGCTTCGGTCGCGAGAAGGGCGCCGGCAAGTTGGTGGGATGAGAGTGACGTTGGGGCTTATAACGGCGGGTGGGATACTATTGGGGGGTATTGTGAGGCAAAGACCGTTGCCGATGAGCATTTATACGAGGTCGGGAGGAAATGGGGAATTAGGGATATCTGTCTCAGGCCTGGGAGGTTGAGTGATGGGCCGATGACTGGGTTGGTATCCCTGGGGAGGTGTAAAGCCACTGGGGAGGTTGCGAGGGAGGACGTGGCCGACGTAGCGGTTAGGCTCTTGGAGAGTGATGTCGTTGGGGGATTGTGGATTGATATGATCGGTGGGGATAAGAAGGTTGAGGATGAGGTATCAAGAGTCGTTCGGGATAAGGTCACTGCGAAGGAGTGATGGGGCTTAGGTAGCGCGCTTGAGAACACTTCACCATTAGACAATCAATGAAACACAACTAGAATGGTGGCGCTGCGAAATGCCGATGATTTACGGATAGTTGAAGGCTGGACTACAGAGACTGCCTCCACAGGTCGCCCAACGATCACTACTCGTAAAGACCCCACACGGCACAACTAACGTGTGGAAACGAATACCTCCCTCCCTCCCCATACAACTCATACTCTCTACTATCATTGGACTACTCCTCACTAGGCTCAGTTCCTAGCCGATTCGCCCTAGTTAATTATTGTTCTCCCCTACGGGACCGGCGCAGCCAGTAGTAGAAAGAAAATGTGGAACTACAGTACTACTCCACTGTGAACCAGTGCCAGAGATATGATACTCCAAGTAACGAGTCAACCCATTGAAGCCATCACCCCAACTCGACAAAGATTAGGTCATCTCCTTCCATCGTCAAAATGTGGGGCACCGGCAAATCCCGCCATTCCCGCCGAGCCTCACATCCCACAAGCGGTCCGTGCGCGCTCGAATCTCGACGATGATTCCCCCGCTAAATCACAGCAGGGATAAAATTTACAGGATGCACCAGCAAGTAATAGTCTTGACAAAACCTCAACCTCAGCTCAGGACAAGCAGTCTACGAACGCCAAAGTGGGATCCGACAAGATGAGCGCGGTCGATATAATAAATTCCTTGTTGGAGGATACGGGGAACGATGTTGCTGCCATCGTACAGATATTGGAGGGGTTGAAAGCTGAAGGGGAGGGGAATGGATTTGTGAAAGGGGCTGAGAAGTGCGGTGATGCTTGTCGGCAAGGTGAACTCGCTCCACCGACCTCCTCGAGATTGCCGGGGAAGGTGTTTTGCACGGGTGGAGGGAGCTAATCATCACGATGGGGTAGCCGAGTGGAGGAAGGCATTCGGCGACAGCGGAATTTTTGGATTCTTTCTGGATCAGCTGGACCGAGAGGTCGACCCTCTGCTCGGCCGACAGATATTTCGGGTTATTGCGAATTCGATTGCTGATAATGGTATGAACTTGGGTGCTTCTAGTGCTACGGTTTACGTGTGAGGATGCTGAGAGACCATGGCGGTGGATAGATGAGAATCGAGAGAGGCTGATAGATCACCCGACTGCTCTCAAGACGGTCCTTTCTCTTGTTAATAATGAGGACTTGTCCATGTTTTCTATAGCGACATTGCAAAATCTCACACTTGATAATGGTAACCAACCCTCCTGGCCGATAGAAAGACCAAGATGCGTGCTAACTCTTGAGGAGAGGCCGCACAGCTAAAAGTTATCGAAGAAGGCGGAGTAGAGGTACTCGTGGAAGTGGTCGCTGCCGAAGGCGATGGTTCAGCAGATATTCAGGTTCCCCTTCGGGTTTTAGAACTCCTAGTACCGCATGGTCCCTCCATCCGTCCCCCCCCCCCCCTTCTTAAATTACTAACACAATCGATAGACACCGCCAAACAAGCCACCCCCCCAACATGCATCGGACCCCTTCTCTCAAAACTTTCCACCGAAGCCACCTCTATAGACGACCGCATCCTCCTCCTCGCAATATTGACAACACTGCTCTCCCACCCACCTCTTCAACTTGCCATCCTAGAGCAAGACCAGTTCCCCCTCTTCCTCCAAGTCTTCGAAACGACCCACTCTCTCCTCTTCGACCCAACCCTCGACATAACCGACCGCAAACGCCTCTTCTCCGCCAAGTCCCCACTGATGGACAATATAGCTGACATTTCCTGGAAACCCACGTTCCTAACCACATACCCACTCTCGTCCGCACCCATTGCCGAAATTCTCACCTGGCTCTCCGCGAGCAACGAACCCCATCGCTACGACAAAGTGATTGCCGCATGCCTGGTCTTTGGAAACGTAACGCAGTCCGCAGAAGTATGTCAGGAGCTGATACATACTTATGCGCTCCACAAGACGCTATTTTCAGTGATTCACCGTGCGGTGGAGGGGTATGAACAAAGCAAGAAGGAGCTCGAATCACTCCCGGGAGAAGTGAGACTAGATAGTGCTGGCGCCGGGAAGGGCGGGATATACCTCTCCCTCTTGCACAGCGCAATAGGCGTCCTCAGGAACTTTTCCGTGCCAAAGAGCGAAAAGGCCATTCTCGCCGATGCCGGCGCGCTCGATGCCATCCTAGCGGCAGTAGGGATGGAGGGCGTGGGCGTCGGTCAGGTCTGGTATTCCGCTGCCGGATTGGCACGACTATTGTGCGTTGACTGCGCAGAGAATTGCAAAAAAATTATCTCCCCTCGCGAGACCGGCGAAGCAACCTGTCTGGAGAAATTACTACAAACATACACGCAAGCAGAAGAACTTCCCACGAAAACCGAAATCGCGCGCATGATCGTCAGCATCCTCCGCTGCCTCTCCTCATCGCCACAAGATCCCCCTGCTACCCACCACCCAGGCCTGGCACGTCCGCTGTGGGACATGGTCTTGCAGGACAAGTGGGCAGTTGTACGCAGCGAAGGACTGCTGGGACTGGCCTTATTGGCGGAAGGCTCCGGAGCAAGGGAGCTTTGGCAGGAATGGGGGGACAAGGAGTGGGAGGTTTTGGATAAACTCGACGGGCGGGATTTGGAGAATGCCGGGGTGATGATTGTGAATCTTAGGAATGGGGAGTCTGCGGACGTTATTGCGGGGGACGAGAGGGTGGGGGGGTTGCTGGGTAAGTGTCTTGCCGGAAAAATGGCTGAGGTGCGGGTTGGGGGAGAGTAGGCAGCTGTTGGAATACTATCATAGATTATCACTCGAAGATCGGATTTGGATGTATCAAGCAATGGGAAATCAAAAGAACCAGATCAAAACCTTTCGCCCGAGGAGCTCCAATGCCCCATGAGAACCCACCAAATTCCCACCCCCGCACCACCAAACCCGCGGTATAACACAAAACTAACAGAACCCCTAAAATCGTGAATCCTAGAGATAATGTGTTTGCGTGAGGCACCCTACTGCCATGATATCACACCTTTTCGTATTATGAAGTCCAAGTCGCCTCCGCACCACTTTACAATCGTAAATAAGCTCTATCTATATCTAACCCGTGTTTCAAGCGTTGGATATGCTGCGTGTTAAAACTCCAATCAGGTTTGAACGGTGTCTTTGAATGGTGTCGGTTCCGTAGTGGACTCGGTGTGAAAATTGGCGTTGTGTTTTGACGGTGCACGGTGTATGCAAATCGTGGTGGAGAAACAAATAAATTTTATTTGACGTGGCTGGATATCGTGCTTTCATTATGCTTGACATACATCATGACATCTACATGAAATAGCAGGAAAAAGGAAAAGAAAGATAAAAAGAGAATGTATAAAAAAAACCTAAAAAAAACCTAAATATCCAACGGCCCATATCCCCTCTCCCTCACGCCCTCCTGCACGGCACCAATCAACTCCCCGACCACACCCCACCACCCCTCATCCACTCCCTCCTCCTCC